>JAQQAE010001610.1:0-15413 GCA_029823295.1 Pseudamia nigra
GGAGGAGGATTTTAAACTTAATTCTAGACTTTACAGGCAGCCAATGAAGGGAAGCTAGTATTGGAGAAATATGATCCTCCTTCTGACTCTGGTTAAAACTCGTGCTGCAGCATTTTGGATCAGTTGGAGACTTTTTATGTTGTTATTTGGACATCCTCCCAATAGTGAGTTACTATAATCCAGCCTAGACATGACAAATACATGGATTAATTTTTCTGAGTCTCCTTGGGACAGGACATTCCTAATTTTGGCAATATTACGTAGATGGAATAAGGAAGTTCTGGACATTTGTTTTATATGAGAACTGAAGGATAAATCCTGATCCACGATCACCTCCAAGTTCCTCACAACTGTACAGTACTAGAATCTACTAAAATGTTGTCTATATTAAGGAAGCCATTAGGGAGGGAACTCGGCCAAGAATCATAACTTTGGTTTTATTTTTGTTCAACAGGACAAAGTTAGAAGTCATCCAGGCCTTAATGTCTTTTAAACAAGCGTGTAATTTTGTTGAAGTAGATGTTTTATTTGCCTCAGTCTCAGAGTGCTGTCTCCAGTCCACTGTGATGGTGTATGTGCCTAATGTGAAGGTGTTTCCTGCCTGTTGTGACATCACATGTGAAGCTTGCATGGCAGGTTTGTCAAACCACGGTGGAAGCGGCACACAGCTCACACCATTCACCGCCTCGACAAACACACCTGGTTTGACGCCGCGTTCCCCGCAGATTCGGTTTCAAACGTCCCGAGCGCACGAACCGCCGCCTTTTTGCGCACATGGAAAGAAGGAGCAACTTTGGGTGAACGTGTGCTTTGAGTCAAACGAGGACAAAACAAGACCTTGACTGCGCAAAAAGACAAGATACCAGACAGGATGGAAACGAATGGGATCGAAAAGAAACACGGTGAGTGAGAGGAACTCGCTCCGGGTTTTTGCGTTATTGTGCAGGTAAAGGCGCATTTTACACTAAAGAATGAAGGACAGTGCGTATGTTCAGGCTGGAGGCAAGTGTGAGCGGATTGGATAGATTTCTCTCATTTTTCCTTGTTTTTTTATCCGTCATCTCCATACTTCTCCGTCTCTAAATTCTTTCATTTGATGCATTGAGTAAAAGGCATTTAATAAATGTCACCTGTATGTATTTTGACAGCCATAGTTGTTTAATCGGTGCCAAAAGGCGTGGCCGTCTCATCCAGCCCGGTTTTTCACCTTGCAGCAAAGATCAACAAGTGTTCCCAAAGCAGCTGCTCTTATTTACTGGAAAAGGGAGATTAAACTACTTTTTCTGCCACTGTTAATGGCAACTGTTTTGTAGATTAACTCCCCTTTGTCATCGTTATTATGAGCCCGATTTAATTGTCACAACTGGGGCTTTTTAAAGCAATTTAGTCGAGCTGAAAATGTAAATCACAGCACTGTCAGGACGATGGTATCACTGGACCACTAGATGGAGGAAATAACCTACCAGCACGATCCTGTCTGCCAGGAGCTGGTGAAATGTGTTCTGTCAATGTCAGCAAATTATAAATTTTGATATAAATTAAACAAAATAACCTGACCCAGTTAATTTTAGACCTGTTTCTCTCTGACTGTGCCCCAGTGGTGAAATTTAACTAAGTATATTTACTCAAGTAGGTGCAAGTCTGAGGTACTTGTTGGATACTTTAAGTGTTTACACAACCTGAAACTTCATACTTGTATGCTGAGCAACATTTTAGTGGTAAATACAATACTTTGTGCTCTATTAGACCAATTAAATGGTAACTTGCAGTTTTTAACAATTTATTTTAAAACCATTACCAGTTGTATGAAAGACGCACATTAAGTATCAATATTCAGGATTAGGGTTATCTGTTATTCTTGTGAAATAACTAATGCTATGCTGCTAGTATTTTTATTTGCCATTTCCATACTGTTATTACTGCTTATGTATGAGTAAGAGATCCAAGTGTTTATTCTTTTTTTAAAAAATGTGTGGGTAACACAAACAAAAAAGTAAAAGTAAACTGCAAATGGCATTTATTGTTTAACTCATGGCGTCTATTATTATTATTATACGATTTAACTCCAATTAAATGGCTACATATATGTTGGGTAAATGGAAAACTAAAAAATGAAAACAACCATAAAAATAGGCATTATACATATAAAGTAAAACGGGGGAAAAACTAATATCCTATAAAGTAATTACAGAACATAATAAAAATAAATGAGAACATTAGCTACTACAGTAGGATCACCATCAAATTTTAGTTGGTTAAAAAAAAGTTTTAATTAGTAGCCATTTTTGTTTTTACATAGTTAAGGTTATTGATCTATGTATACGGTTGCATTTCATTCTTAATAGTCTTTAAAATGTCTTTTTCTAAAAACACTAGAGTTGATGTTAAATTGAAGAGTGACCCTTATTCTGCGTCATTAACGTAACAGCGTTAGCTAACACCGCATCGCTAACTAACGCTACTGCCCCAAGCTAAATACAGCTAAAACGCTTACATGAATATTAAAATTATGAGCTAATACAAGCTCATATGACATAATTGGTTAACTTAGGTCGTCGCTACTTTTGAGTTCACTTCGGGTTATTTGCAATTTTTAAAAAAAATGTTAAAAAATAGCTTCATTAGCTCCGGGGTAACCTAGCATAGCGCCTTGGTTACCATGGCAACGGCCCGTATTAAGCGGCACCGGTGTTCTAAAAGGAAGATTTATGGTAGTAAACAGTGGTTTGCTCAAAGTTTAATCATATTTTTATGGAGAAACGAACAGGACAACAGTAAGGTCGTTTTCCTGTAGGTGAAATACTGACAATTAAAACAAAAACGCGGTTTAAATCTGCCGCGTCCTGCGATCAGTGCGTCACTGCGTCGACTGAAGCGTCTGGAAGGAAAGCTGAGACACGCAGCGTGAACTTTGAGTCGGGCTGGTCCACGCCTTCTACATATCACTGAGTCCTCACGCCCTGTGAATACACTGTGGACGGTAGCGTAGTGTCTCTGCGCCGGCGGCCACAATGAAGTGCGTGGAAAGGCGACGCAAACTCAGCCGCTCGCAGGAATTACTGCAACATGCCTCAAGTCAGAAGGTGATACAAATGAACGTGAAGCTCCTAGGTAGGCTGCACTGAAACCTCTGTGTTTGTAGCAAATGGTGAGCAAGCATGGATCACATCTGTTTAAAATCACTGTCAAGGGGATTTTAAAGACCTGTAGCTGACACGAGTTCTATGCACACTTTAGAACTTTTGAGATTTCAGATGACTTGATCAGACGGGGAAGTTTAACTTGTGGTTTGAGGTCCCTTATTTATAGATCATGTTAAATATCAGCCTTCTTTTGCAGGGCTCTAATTTTTAACCCGTTGGACTTTACTCTCTGCTCCTTTTTTTCAGGAATGGAGGGGGATCCAGACCTCCAGTTCCTCCTGCAGGGTGGAGACCTCCTCAAAGTCCGCTCCACATCATGGAAGAAGACTCGCTACTTTAGACTACAGGAGGACTGCAAGACCATGTGGCACGAATCAAAGAAAACCTTCCGGAAAAAGCCGACCTGTGAGTGCCTCTGCCCCAGCCTCCCCCCTGAATGTGTGTGAGACCCACCAACAAACATCTACACACATGTTTAGTGGTGGAAACATGTCTCACATACCTCCTCTACGTGCACTGATGCTGATATCAATGCTTACTGCAACAAACACTGCTTTAAAATGTTTTCTCTGTTCAGGTGCAACTTTTGCTTCATGGATTATATCCCAAGAGCTGTAAAAGATGATGTCTGCTATAAAGGCCTTGATATAGTCATGCGTAACTGGGCTGATCTTGATTGCACTGACATGTTTTGTGGTTTTATAGAGATATTGATGTGTGTGTGTGTGTGTGTGTGGGAGTGGTTTAAAATACTGCAGGTTATATTTGCACTTGGAGTGTATCCATAAACTGCACTCATGCAGTCAGAGATTGATTAATGATTGTTGTCGTCTAGTAACGTGTAAACACAAATTCTGCATCCAGTGTGAAATGACAACGTTCAGCTCCTAGAAATCTTCTAATATGATGGCAGCACATTTTGTCCAATACAGGTGGACTTTGTGACATTTAATTCATTTTGTGACAACGCGTCTCAACTTAATCTTGTGCCTTTTCAGAGAAAAACAGGTATGAAATTTGTAGTAAGTACCAAATTGAGGCAAAAACCATAGTAAGTTAATGAGTTACTGTGGCCTGGCTTTGCTTCCCCAGGGTTTTGAGTGAAAATGTATAAAATACATAATTAAGAAAGACGCAAATTGTAGAGAAATTGGCAAAATAATTAAGAAAATGAACAAATTAGAAGCAGAATTAAAATTGAGCAAATGATTGCCAAATTTGTAGCAGAGTGAACAAAGAAATTGTACTGGGTGTGCAAGAGCATTACAGAAGCCATGGTTTCAAATATTCCAGACTAATGACTGAGTCCTCATTAGTTTTTGCAGCTCGCAGGCCAAATGAGGCAGGCTGTGCAAAGCTGAATCAGGCAAAAAAAAAGTTAGAGATAATTTTTTCAATTTATATCAAAATGTAAATCAGAAAGTACACCAGAAATTTAGTGATATTGCAATAGGTGGAATTTGGTGTCTACATAAAAACCCAAGTAAGACTGAACTGAGATCAATTCAAAATGCACTTGACATGAGACCAGAACCTTCAAAAAGTTGTCTTTAAACCAGGCCCAAGAACAGTCTGGGCAGCGTTGACATGTATGTACTTTTGCTGCCTCTGGACATTAGTAAGTGCAAACAGCAGACACGTGTTTACCAAGGAGGCTTGTCCAGGATGTTTTATGTCACAAACACTTCATCAGTAAACACACACATACTGTAAATCTAAATTTGATTATTAAAACATTGATTTGATGCTATAATTTTCACGTTCTGCCGTTTCTCAGTCTCTCTGGATGACGTGTCAGCGTTGCGACTGGGCCGTCAGTCGGAGGGGTTGAGGAAGTACACGGAGGAGCAGGTCGAAGGACGCTGCTTCTCCATCTTGTTCAAGAGCCGACGCAAGAATCTGGACCTCATCGCAAGTTCAGAGGATGAGGCGAGGCGCTGGGTGAACAGTCTGCAGAAACTCATGTCCAACCTGAACAACCTCAACAGCCAGGAGAAGAAAGAGCAGTATCCTTCACATCAGTGGGTGCACGGTGTTTTTTTATTTATTCATTTTTTTACAGTTATTTAAAGCACACAGAACTCGGACCGGATGCATTTGCTACTGCTCAAACACTTTGAACAAACGGGGGCCGATTCATAAAGGTGTTTCAGGTAAAGTTTATGTGGTGTTGGACCAGTGTCAGGTTTGCTCTTAGGCAGAGTATTCGATTTTTAAGTTGTACAAAGTCTGTCACTGGAATAGACAAAGAAATAACCATTACATGCAACATTAGATGAAGACATGACAATACAAAAAGTGTGGTGGTGAAATCTTAAACAAAAATGAAAATGGGGTGGAAATAACGTAAATAGTCAAAGGTGGGGAGACACTGAAAAATAGAATTCAGTCTATTTTTCAGTGTCTCGGACAATTCATAGTTAAGGAAATACAACAGAGTTCAGTGATTTGATAAATTAGTCTAAAATCTGTCATAACTAAAGACAAATGTTCACAAAGATTATGCTACAACAAAACAGGTTGCATTTATTTTATTGTAAAAGAAGTTCTCCACATGTATAATCTTACTCTTTGACCTTTAGATATTTTTCACAATTTTCAGAAATCAACGAGGAGGTATCTAAATATACTGTACAGCTCCATGCGAAAGTCTTAGGCCGCCTTGTTTTTGTTGTTTTAATAAGATTATATTGACCATACACATGCATTTCTCAGTCAAAATACAACCAGAATAAGTGTAAAAAGAAGTGTGTGTATATAAAAACATTTCATTTTCTCCACAATAAAGTTTCAGTATTAAATGTTCACTCCCTTTGCACTTTATACATTTTAAACAGGGGCAGACAATATGAGATGTAGTGACGAAACGGGTGGACATTTGCAAATCCTTCCCCCAAACTGATTTGAGTATAAAGTTTATTCATTTTTGTGCATGTGTACAGTCATTATAAATTTGATAACAAGACAACAAACTCAACTTTTGTTCCGTACTGTATGTTGTCCAACTGTGAAGCTGGGGGCACAGATTTGTTGCCTGATTTTTAACCACAATTTGCAGTTGGGAAGGATTTGCACCAGTCGGCGCTAGTGGAGGACAGTTGGCACAGAAACCTCTTAGTGCGTGAGGGGAACAGACACGACCAGACCTCAGTTGCAGTAAATCAAATGTGTTTTAATTTTTTGCGCTGACTCCGGACGCAATCGGGTAGTATATACTGAATATTGACCCAACTGTAAATATGTGGTGCCAACAGCCAATGAAAAACAGCAAATGGGACACAGGAAATGGTGTCAGAAGAGAAAGACAATGGGAAGTAGCAAGACTATCAAAACAACAATGGTAAACAGCCATGTCTGTTTTTACCCCTGGAGATGGTGACGGGGTATTGCCATCAAAGTGCTATATAAATCCAATCCATTATTTATTTTTTTTTCTTCTTGGATTTCTCAGAGCAGATGTGCAAACAACAGTAACAACAAGCCATTTGTCATCCATGTATGTTTACCCTGTAAGATCGACCACGCAGACTTGGCCACTTCTGTGAGAGTTTGATGCGTTCTCTTGGTCTGGAAAATCATGTAGTCTGTGGTACCTCATCAGGAGCAGTCATTAAATGTGTGATCCCCAGTTTTTCAGTCATAAAAACATCTGCTGAAACCAAGTTAGTATTTTCAAAACCGGTATTGACTGTGAAAGTTGTGTTATGTGTCCCCAGCTTAAGTCAAAGTAAACTTTCCTTAGTCTGCTTTAAGAGTTTCTTCCATTGTGGGTGACATCAATTGGTCTGGATGACATTTTTATTCAAAGCATTCAAAGCAAATTAGTTCACCCTAAATCAAGCATGTCTTAATATCTTTTTCGACTCGCTCTACTTTCCTTACATCAGACATTTTTCAGCTGGATCTTCAGCTGCATGAGAAAAGCCGACAAAAACAAAGACGACAAACTGACTCAGTCTGAGGTGAAGAACTTCATGCGTCTGATCAACATGGAAGTGGATGATGCCTATGCTGAAATGCTCTTTAAGGTGATGATTCCTCTTTGGCTTTAAATGTTAAATTCACAGTAACTCGGATGTTTTGAGTTACTTGAATTTTCCCTTTCTGTTGTTCAGCAATGTGACAAATCGTCGAGTGGCTACCTGGCTGGAGAGGAGATTGAACATTTCTACGACCTGCTGACCCATCGGGAGGAAATCGATGTCATCTATGGAGAATACGCCAATACTACGGGCTACATGAGTCCTGAAAACCTGGTGGCGTTCCTGATGAAAGAAGAGAGAGAGAAAGCAACTCTGGCTGATGCTCACACGATTATTGAGGCTTATGAACCCGATGAAAAAGGTCAGACTCTTCTCTTATGATCCATGACTTGAGTCGTCATTGGAGGTGTAGTGTGATGCTGGAATGTGTCCTCAAAATGATCATCAATGTCATTGTTTTATTCAAGTTTAAAGGTGGATTTTTGTCTTGAGTGAATGTTGAAGAAACTAGACCATTATTTTTGATTTTAAATTATTTGTAATAAATGACTGAACAAAGACATAAAGGAAAACCCAAAAAATGAGCGCAAATGCAAAAAAGCAAGATAAGACGCACTTAAAATATGCAAAAAGAAACAAGTAGGTGAACAACATAAGATGACAAAAGACACAAAGCAACAAAAACATGTTTCTCTGATTTTGGTATTTTTAACTTTAATATTGTAAAGCCAGTGTATACAGTACCGTTTTATATTTCCATTAATTCAAAATAAATCATATGAACAAAATCTGGAATCTTATTATATTAATGAGTAATTCTAATGATTCAGTTCTAATCTAATTTCGTTTAAGTATAAATGAGTAAGAATGAAGTGAAATAAAGAAATATGACATTGGAAAAAAAATAGAGATTTATATATACATGTATACATACAATGTCAATAATTATCAGTTTACCACCCAGGCCATTTTATTAAGTGTTAATAAAAAGACTTGAAAACAGATGTATGAATGAAAACAATGTTCCAGAACATGAAAACATTTCTTGTTTCAGCGGCAGTGGCTCAGGAGGTAGAGCAGCTCGGGTTGGAGGTTCGAACCCACTCCATCTGTCGTCGTTGACACTTCACCCACCTTGCCTTGTATGAATATGAATGAATGTTTGGTGGTGGTCGGAAGGCGCGGCTTGGCTGTAGCTACACATGTAGCTCACCACCACCAGCGTGTGAATGAATAACGGAATCAATGGAAGGCATCGCTGGGTGTCCAAAAAAGCACTGTACAAATCCTATTCATTATTTCAAAAACCACATCCATAAGTCTAAGATACCTTTTAGAATTTCTTCGACAGGAGAAACTCTTTGCCCTGGGAATCTTTATGGATACAGATCCTGGTCTGGAAAATTGGTCATATTTTTTCCTAGTGATTTACATACGACACTGTCTGTGGATAAAGTGGGATCATTCCCATACCGTTCACCTTCACTTCAGCTGCCTCCGTCTTCATTTCACTTCCAGCCAAAGAGAAGAAGCTCCTGTCAAAAGACGGTTTCCTCATCTACCTGCACCGTCCAGAGGCCTTGATCCTGAATCCAGACCATAAGGACATGTACCAGGACATGAGCCAGCCCCTCAACCACTACTTCATCTCCTCCTCACACAACACCTACCTCATGGAGGACCAGCTCAAAGGGCCCAGCAGCACTGAAGCGTACATCAGGTAACACCTCCATCCTCCAAACACAACATATCCATCGAGTTCTATGAATGTTTTGACTCCCTTGTATTAGTATCATACTGGCCTTTATGTTTACAGGGTGAAGTGTGAAAAGTAGGGCTACACTTACTGAAGAAATAACACATAACATATCATTAATGAAGACAGAAATGAAAGGTTAGATTTTTTTTTTCCCCTGCAACATGTAATAATTTAGTTTTTTCATTTATTCCTCTTTAAGTTGCCAGAATATGTAGCATTTGCTTTGTTACATTGTGCTCCTGAATCCTATGTGAAATCGCATAAATACTTTTTTTTTTTTTTAATCTCAAAGTCTTCAGCAAGCATATTTATGTGCTTTTAAATCGTCATGTCCATGCATCACTGATTCATCTGAAGGTAGCTGACCGTTAACTGAGGTTTTCTCTGATCTGCCAGACTGTCGATGTGTAACCAAGCCATGGGCATCCAAAATGGCAGCCTTTCATACCCTGTGGAAAGCTGCTAACTGGCAATGAAGTGAAAACATGTTTCACGTCCTCCTTATTTCTGTTTGTGGCCGCTGTGTGCCATACGGGTCACAGATTTTCAAATCTGTTTTTGGAGTGTTTTGGCAATTCAGAACGTTTCAGTCCTACGTTTTGTATTGCAATGGTGAAAATCCAGTTTGTTTTTTTTTCAGTGTGCTCTCGTCACATACTCTTTCAGGGCTCTGCTGAAGGGCTGCCGCTGTGTGGAGCTGGACTGCTGGGACGGGTCTGACAATGAACCGGTGATCTACCACGGATACACGTTCACCTCCAAGATCCTATTCAAAGACGTGATCAAAGCCATCAAAGAGTATGCATTTAAGGTGGGTTTATTACTACGGGATCAAGTGGTGACCATCATCTGTAACAGTGTTTTTAGGGGGTTCTTGGAAACATGAGATAAAGGGGCGCCTCCAGAACTCAATGTTGTGGGTTTCAAATGTGTTTGATTTCCATTCAATCACCATGCAGTTTCTCATCTTTTCTCCTCACTGCGCCTGTGCAGCAGTGCAGGAAATGGAGTGAAATCAAGAAGAAAGCAATAAATATCACATTCTGGAGGAAATAAGTAAGATTGGGCTAAAAGTTTAAAATTCCCACACAGACTAGCATAGGCATATAAATGTAGTAATATTAGATCCCCGTGTGTGTATGTGACAGAGAGTAGATGTGGCAGTTGCTTCAAAAGGGAAGAGACAAAAGAAACAAGAGAAAAGAAAGTGGAACACAAAGGTGGAAAAAACAGTGTTTTTGCTCAGTATTGATTGAAAAAGAAGGTTTGGGGTGTTTCATACAGTGTGCTATGGCATAATCGTGCGCAGGTGTCACAGTGTACACTGAATTCACATGTGTTTGCAGCCAAAACAGTCGCACAACGTGCTCTACCTTCATGTTCACACATGACTAATATTACACAGTGTACGAAAGCCTTAAGGCAAGAAATGACACAAATTACTCACTTGTGAATTGAAAACTGGTCCAGGTGATGACCTTGTGAATCTGATAAGAGAATGCAAAGCTGTCACCAAAACGAAATGTGGTTACTTTATACAATCGAAAATATAAAACATACTTTCGGTTGTTTTACACTTTGTTTATTACATAATCCTATGCATGTCCTTTCACAGTTACTTCAGTATTAATGAACAATGCTGAAAGTAGTAAAAATGTAGAACAAGAAAAGGTGTTTCCAAACTTTGCATAGCTTTCATTATTTCTTTTGTAATAGATTTACCTAGTTTCTCTCAATTGGTCCAAAACTCTGAACTATTTACAAACTGTCTTCACACTGTACTTGAAGTGATCGGATCAAGTCCACCTCCTTCTGTCAGACTAATCTGCAAATTTGCTTAAAATGAGACTTTTTGACCCAGTAGTGGTGTAAGAGCCCATAGTTTCCTTCACTGTTGTGAGGTTTTTTTTTTTTTTTTTTTTTTGTATTGTTCCAGACCTCGGATTACCCAGTGATCCTGTCTCTGGAGAACCACTGCAGTGTGGAGCAGCAGGAAGTCATGGCCCGCCATATGAGCTCCATCCTGGGCGACGCACTCGTCACCGCTCCCCTGGGAGACGGGATGCCCATCAACTTCCCATCTCCTGAGGTTGGTCTCTGGTTCTGGTCGGTTCTTCGTGCGTGGGTAGGTTGTTTTACGCCTCTGGTCGGTGCCTGAAACTGTGTTTGCATCTCCAGGAGCTGAAAGGGAAGTTCCTCATCAAAGGGAAGAGGCTGAACAAATTGGAGGCGTGTTTTGCCATTGAAGCTGATGCTGCTGAAGACACTGACGTCACAGAGGAGGAAGAGTCGGGTGATGAACCAGAGGAAGACGAGTCGCAGCAAGAGGCGCCCAAAGTGAGCTGACATGAGTAAACTGTTCATAATTTAAGAGATGCATGTAATAGATGCTGACAGTCCTTCTCCTAGGGCACAGGAAACAGGTTATTTATCGTGTGGGAAAAAGAAAAAAGGGTGGCAAGTGAACGTTGCAGAGATCCAGGGGCAGAAAGTTTAAATATTGGTTTTAAAATGTAGATTTACTGATCCACTAATACAAAAAAGGAGAAGCATCTGCACCTCAATTCAGTTACACTGCTCCAAAAGTAAAGTGATGTCATTTATTTTACTAGAAAATGATTGATATCTGAATATCGGGTATGGATGTGATGCAGGAGGTGTTCAGGGACATCAGGAAAACACAGATTCGGAAACATTTACAACAAACCACTTGAGGGGAAATAAGATATTTGTCTCTGTTATTTGATTTGCAGAAGAAGAAGAAGCTGAAACTGGCCAAGGAGCTGTCGGACATGGTGATCTACTGCAAGAGCGTCCACTTCCACGGTTTTGACGACGCCAGAAAAAACCTGAGTTTCTACGAGATGTCGTCCTTCAAAGAGGCCAAGGCTGTGAAACTGGCAGAGGAGTCAGGTGAGGAAGTTCCCTCTGTTTACAATCTGTGGTTTATGATTTACTGACGAATAGAGCTGGACAATAAAACATAATGTATTTTTACAAAGTGATAATTCTCTACATCGCAGTACACAATTGTATTTTATCT
This sequence comes from Pseudamia nigra, assembly GCA_029823295.1. NCBI lineage: Eukaryota > Metazoa > Chordata > Actinopteri > Kurtiformes > Apogonidae > Pseudamia > Pseudamia nigra. Next base: position 11,929 of record JAQQAE010001610.1, read on the forward strand.
TTTTCAGCCGAATACAAATGAAATTCTACTCATTTACGTATTTTAATTTATTGTGAATGGCGGCATATTAACAAAAGTAGCATTAAATCATAAATTCAGAGACTCCAGGTGCAGTTTGTCTTTCATGATACTGTTGTTAACAGTTTGCTAACTTGTCTGCAGCTAACGCGTACATCCGTCATAACGTGGATAAGCTGAGCCGCATCTACCCGGCTGGAACAAGGACCGACTCGTCCAATTACAACCCTGTCCCGCTGTGGAACACCGGCTGCCAAATCGGTACGAACGCTGACCCAAAGAGAACGAAAATCAGCGAAACGAGCAAAATGTGATGCCAAATGTAAAAAAAAAAAAAAATCAAGTTTAAGACATCATTTACTGCAAACGAATTCGAATAACGGACATTTTAATGTTGTATGGTTTGTAATGTAAGTGTGAAAGAGTGAATGCATTTTGTTCATTTTGATTTAAGTTACGAAAGGCAGCATCAACAGCTTCAATACATACAACAAAAAAACACAAAATGAATAAAAATCAACAAAATTATCAGGAAAAGAACAAAATAAAACAAGCCACCAAAAACCTGCAAAGTAATAAAAAAAAATGTATGAAATCAACAAAATGTGCAACATAATCCAGACAAAAATGAACAAAATCCACAAAATAAAAAAAAAGTGCAAAATAATCAGGAAAATTAGCAAAATATTTCACAAAATGAACAAATGATACACAAAGTGAAAATGAAATTTACAAAATGCTTGACAAAATGAACAAAAATAAAATGTAAAAAAATCAACAAAATGGACAAATCTTAGCAAAATCTACAAAATTAACCACAATCAATAATGAATATTACAATAAACAAATTTTCGACCCATTAGAAAAAGTCCACTTTTTTTTTTTTCAAATTGGTCAAAAGCCTCAAATCAACCCAATTGAACAAAATATGAGCGAATGAACACTGAATGAATCAAACAGTGAACTAAAATGTTATTAACAAAGCATGTGTTTTCTGTGTGTCGTCTAAATTAACAAAATACAGATTAAAAAGAAACCGTAAAATGCATTTTACTTATATTAACAGGACGAATCCTCCCTGAAATCTCACCACAGTGATATATTTCGTCCTATGTTGGGTTTTATTTATTTATTTATTTTTCCTCCTCAGTGGCTTTAAACTTCCAGACGACCTGCACCGAGATGGACTTGAACCAGGGCCGATTCCTGGTGAACGGGAAGAGCGGCTACGTCCTGAAGCCGGCCTACATGAGGGACGCCGGCGGGGATTTCGACCCCATCACGCTGACCCGAGGAGACTGGCTGAAGCACAAGACGCTGCACGTCATGGTGGGTTTCAACGCCGACGCCTGGGGCGACGTTTAATTTAACCTTCATTTTGCCGGGCAGGTCTGGCGGTCTGGCTAAAAGGGGGAGGGGCTAAAATAGTACTTATTATTATAATTTTATTTAGTTTTCCAGGTTGATCTTTGATTTGTGTTTTTATTTTGAGGAACACACGTGTTTATTTTTTTTCCTTTACGTCATGACACTCAGCAGAATAATTTAATTTACTCTGAACTATTGTGCAAAGTACACTAACGCCACAAACTTTATTCATTTTCCTGGATATAGTCTTCATTTCTTTGTTAATTTTATGTATGTTGTATGTTGTTAATCATTTTGCTTCTTATTTTGGTCATTTTCTTTATTATATTCTCAGTCCTTTTATTAATTTTTTAAATTTCTTTGATTATTTTGTTTGTTTTCTTTGTTCACTTTGCTTTACTTCCTGTCTCATTTTATTCTTTAATTATTTCATTCCTTTTGCTTCTTACTTTGACCATTGTTGAGATTTTTTTCTTTTTCTTTCCATTTTGTTCATTTTTATTCATTTCTTTGCACGTGTTCCTCATGCAACGTAGTGTTTTCATTTCCTTTTTATTATTTTACTGGTCATTTTGTTCATATTCAGTCAGAACCCTGAAGCAAAGACACAGTAGCTTGTCAATGTCGCCTTGGAAACAGAGACTAAAATAACAAAAAAGACCCCAAAATTAATGAAATAATGAAGAAAATGAATCAAATAATCTTCAAAATTAACAAAAACTTACAAAATCCATAAAATGAATAAAACATAACACAAGTAATTTAGAAAATAATTCACAAAATGAACGAGATTGAAGAAAGTGGTCAGAAATGACTAAAATAAAGAAATTGTCACCCCTTTAAAACATTTTACGCAACACCTAAACACTAAATCAAAGATCACAAAGCAAAGAATGATTTAAACAGATAGAAAATGAAGAAATTATGTGAGTGAAGAGAAACAAAAGAACGTTGAAAAGCAAAACGATGGAAAAAATTAGCAGAGTGAAGTAAAATAAGCCATTAAGACATGACTGTGTAAACAAAATAAAACCCAAAAGATATAAATGATTAGCATTAAAGATCAACGCTTTTCCTAATGACCCTGATGACCCTGTACGTGTGTGTGTGCAGGTCATCTCGGCTCAGCAGCTTCCTAAAGTGAACCAGAAGAAGTCGTCCATCGTGGATCCTCTGGTCAAAGTGGAGGTGTACGGCGTCCCTGCAGACGTCGCCGCCAAGGAGACGAAGCCCATCGACAACAACGGTACCTCACCTTCATCACGCGCTGCACTACGCTTTGTGCTGTGGTTGTAATCCGGTTGGATTCAAACCAGATGTGGCGCATGGGCGGCGGGTGGGGAGATTTTGTGATGAGTCGGACAAAGGTCACAGTTCGAGGTCAACGTTTGTAGTGGTAAACACAGACCGGTCGGATTATGAAAACCGCTGACTGCCGTAAACTCTAATGAGTGCTTTCATTTGGTCACATGATCTTTTAGCTGGAGTGACTGTGAAAGGTCAAAGGTCACTCACCCATCAGTATAATATAGAGACAGCTTTATTTTCATGATGTCATTTTTCGTAATATCTTTGTTGGCACAAGTTCCACACTGCAATTTTCTGACCATTTCTTTTTTGCACGTTTTAAGCATTTTTAGATGATCCTAAACTGGATACAGCGTTTCATTTTCCTTTTATTTAGGTAAAAATATAAATAGCACTGTGAATATCCTTAACATGTAAAAAGTTACTGTACACTACGTTGCTCATGTTGAATTTGCCTCTGTCAGTGTGTTACTAGTTATGTATTTTTGCGTATGTTGTATTTTATAGCTTTACATATTCAAGGGTGGCCTTATTTGAACTACAGCGGTTCCCCGTCATATGAGTTTAATCCGTTCCGGCGTCACGGTTGTGTCATGAAAAACTCGTGAGATGGGACCGGTTTGTATGTAAAACCAATTAATCCGTTCCAAGACCCACGGAAACGCCCATATACAGTATGTATTACACGCCCGTACGTGCACACTTGTTCATTATTAATATTTGAAAAGGAAGTTGTTAATTACGACAGAGGACGCCAAAAATATTCAAATGCACACATATATTTACACACA
>JAQQAE010001611.1:0-24795 GCA_029823295.1 Pseudamia nigra
GACCAAGCATGTCTCCACACCTAAACCCTATTGAACATCTCTGGGGCCTCCTCAAACAGAAGGTGGAGGAGCGTAAGGTCTCTAATATTTGCCATCTCTGTGATGTCGTCATGGATGTCGATGGAAGTCATTTCTTCAGTGTTGTCCCATGAAAAGATATAATTAAATATCTGCATCAACCAGCATCTGCTCTAGACACGTGACATTATTTTAAAGACCGTTTGGAAAGCACCATAAGGTTAAAAACGTCATAACTCGAGTTTTTTAAAAATAATTCATGTGTAAAAGGATTAATGCCAACTGATTTATGATTTATGATACTTTTAGGTTTACAATGTGTCCAAAAGATGCACAACACACCTCAATTCAAAAGTTGCAAAATGTCCAAGAGGCTAATAAAGTGTGGATAATCTACTGTCAATCACAAGTGCCCCCGCTGTGTGATTCTGAACATGGTTATGATGAAAGAATGTGCTGCGGGCAGTTTTTTCTTTTTTTTATGATTTGGAGGCAGCTGGAGCAAAAAGAGGCCAGCGATGCTGCTGTCAATCAGATCAGACCAACCGCCCTCACCTTCAGCTGCGCCAGCCCGTCTCCACGAAACTCACTGAGTGGAAAAGAAACGCTGCCATGCTCATTAAACAGTACAACATTTATACAGCTGCAGTTTGAACAGGGTGATATGCTCTCACGATCAAAATGTTTACATCAGTTGATACAGACTAATTAACATGAGAAATGTCAAATCACTGTTTCAAATCACTATGGGTTCCTACCATGCTCGTTTTTGATTTATTTTGTTCATATTCTTTGTTATTTTATTAATTTCTGTTCTTTTTTTAGAGTATATTGTTCACTTTCTTGATTACTACAGTATGTCCATTTTGCCCATTTTTTTCTTCACATTGTCAGTTATTTTGTCAGTTTCTCAGGAATATTTTGCTAATTTCTGTTCATAGTAGAACATCTTCATTTTCTTGATTATTTTTTATTTTTTTTTCCAATGTTCTTGATTTTCTAGGAGATTTTTTAAAATCTTTTTTTAATTTCTATTGTCGTGTTACAGATTATGCCATGTTCGTTTTGCCTCATTTGGTTGCTTAGTTTGTTGATTTTTTTGTGTTACTTGATTAATTTCTGTTCATTTCATAGAACAACTTGTTCATTTTCTTGATCACTATACCAACTTTGTACATTTTTTTGATTGTTTTGTCACTTATTTTGTCAATTTTTTAAAATATTTTGCTAATTATTATTATGATATTATTCATTTGGTAGAAGAAATTGTTGGTTTTCTTGATTACTGTGCTCATTTAGTGTAACTTCTTGCTTATTTTGCTCATTTTCTGTATTGTTTTATCCATTTCTGTTCATTTTGTAAAATATCTTGTTCAATTTCTTGATTACTATGTCCATTTTTTTGCACATCTCATCTGTTGTTTTGTCAGTTTTATTATTTTGCTAATTTTGGTTAATTTAGTAGAACATTTCGTTCGTTTCTTGATTATTTTGATTTTTGTTCACTTTTGTCCTTATTTTGCCAATGTTCTTGATCATATTGGTGATTTTTTTTAATCATTTTGTTAATTTCTACTATTTTTCAGATTACGCTATGTTCATTTTTGGTCATTTGGCTGTTAATTTTGTTAACTGTGTGGTTATTCTGCTTATTTTTGGCTTATTTTATTCATTTTTGTTCATTTTTTTTATCAGTGTTCATTTTGCTCCTTTTTGCTTATTTTCTTTCTCTGGAATATTTTGCTCATTTTTCGTTTCGTCAAACATTTTGTTAATTTTCTTGATTACTGTTGATTTTGCAAAATGTTGCTTATTTTGTTCATTTTCTGTATTATTTTGGTCATTTCTGTTCATTTTGTGGAATGTTTTAATCTCTTTCTTCAATATTTTGTACATTTTTGCTGATTGTGTCACTTCTTTTTTGTCATTTTTGCACCTTTTCTGATTATTCTGCTCCATTTATGTTCATTGCCATTATTTTTTTGTTCATTTCTTTGCATTTTGTGTTTGATTATGGAGTTCTCATTGATTATTTGTTTGATTTCAGTTCATTTTGTGGAGTTTTGGTCATTTCTTTGGCTATTCTGTTAATTTTGCTGCTTCATTTGCTCATTTTTGTTCAATTTATAGATTGGTTTGTTCATTCACATTCACCTGATGGCTTAGTTTGTTTAGTCACTGTTTCATTTTGTTGATAATTTTATCAGTTTTCCTGATTATTTTGAACATTATGTTCATTATGTTGTTAATTTTATGTGCTATTCTGTTAATTTTTGTTCTTTTTTTGTTCATTATAGAGATTATGTTGTTCATTTTCTGTTCATTTCTGTTTATTTTGTGGCTTAATTTGTTCATTGTTGCTCATTTTGTTCCTAATTTTGTCAGTTTATTGACTATGCTGTTCCCTTTTTTCATTTTGCTCCTTGCTTTGGTATATTTCCTCCATGTACTGTACTTCATTATTTTGTTAATTTTTGGTCCTGTCATTGTCATATGCATAAAAAGCACAAAGTGATGTGTTAACAATTGAAGTGAAGTGGCAGAAAGAGAGACTAATCAGTCCAACATTTTTGCCAGTACAGTAACAGTTCTTTTCTCCTGCTGTAGGTTTTTATCAGCCCTAAAGGAAGTCAGTGTCTGTCAAGGCTCAAATTAAATGAGCCAGATATAAATAAGTCTAATTTGCGACATGATTACCATCTGAGTTTGATGTGAAAATAAACCCCTGATTAAAGTGACGGCCTCGTGGTGCTACAGCTTCAGAGACAGAGACAAACCTCAAGCAGCTGGACCTCATCTCCAAGCCCAAAGATCCATTTACTGCAGACTTATCTGGCTTATCGCTGTGAACCGGAGTTTAACAGCAGTGTCAAAACAGTCTCTGCAGCAGCGGAAACTAATATCACTTGAAGGTCTACACAAATCAGTCTCAAAAATGAAAACACACACACATTTCAAGGCTCGAGTATCATATACAGTGGAGACATATGTATATCTGTTCAACATATGCCAAGAATTAAGGCAGAGATCAAATGATAATGTTTCTGATACATTTTTGTATTGTGATGAATATTATTATCATCTGTCTCTTGTCTTGTTTCAGTTTTGCTCATTTTGTTGATTATTTTGAAACATTTTCTCCAGATGCTTGATTATTTTGTTAATTTTGGGTCCAGTCATTGTGTTATCCATAAAAACCACAAACTGATGCATTAACAATTGAAGTGATGTGACACAAAAAGAGACTCACACCAGGCCTGTTTAATCAAACTCTAGTTTTTTTGTTGGACTCCATGAAGAATAGCTGCAGCTGTTTGTTGCAGATAATGGGATCCTTTTAATAAAGTAAACTAAACTAGTTCAATGGTTAAGAAAGTCCAGTTCGTTTGGAGAAGTGTTGAGGTGCAATCGGACTCTGCTGCAGATCAAAGAAATGAACTGGGGTCCACCTAAAAACGTAAGTCTCTGTCCACTCCCAGTGAACCAAATGCAGCAAGGTGACTACAACGCAGGGCATTGTGGGTAAACACAACCAAAGCAAACGCACATGTAGCGTGATAGCTGGGAAAAGTCATGCCATCAGGTGTGGAATGAGGATGAGGGTAAAGATCTGGTAGAAATATGGTCAGACAAAACTATATCACAACTGCTGGGAAGAGAACAAGAACAATGACGTTTTCAAATTAATTAACGGGAAAACAGAGGCTCTGGCATTCACCAGTACAGTAGAGCAGTGCCGCACACAGCTGAAAAAAACTCAGCCAGCAAAATATTAAAAAAATAAGACTGCGTATATAAGACAAAGAAAAGGACACGTGTCCTTGGTATGAAGAAGTAGATGACATTCTTGGTACACAACTGATATGTTATTCAAAAGGTTCAGCTCATTGGAGCACGTGCATTGTGAAAGTAGACTCAAACGGAGTCTACCACACTATTAGGTGTGAAAACAACCTCTTCTATTATTCTCATTATACAGTCTTGCCATCAGTGTTTTTTTTTAATGGCAACTCATGGATTGTGTAATTAGCATGTCTCTTTGTACTGTTCGATGCTGTTAACTCGAGATGATTGAATCTATAGTTGTCACAGCTGGCTGTAAATCAAATTGCCCCACATGGGGATAATAAAGATTCCTTGAACTCTTGAGAATGTTGTTTTTATCTTGCTTAGGGATGGCCACCAAAATCCGGCACCTATATGTTACTGGTGCCAAAATGTTCAGTGTCTATGCAGATTTGTGTGCTTCATTTTATTTTTGTTGTCTTTTATGTCATTTTCTGTTATTATGTCTTCCAGATCATTTGCACTTTGTTTCATCTTATATGTTTTTTCCTTTTGTGTCATTGTTGTGTGGTTTGGTTTGTTTCCAGTCAACACATGATTGTAAGACAAGACATGGTGCTGATAGTAGATTTACACTTCCAGCAGTGAAAACTTGTTAGAAAGGACTGAGCTGTACAGAGCTACGGTAACATGGAACAGTGTCTCAACGTATTATTAAAAAACAGGATAAAACAATTCAATTACTGAAAAAAAATCATTCTTAGTTGAACAGCTCTCTGTGTCTGATATTGAACAGATGATAGGTAGTTTGAGATATAATATATTCAGATAAATAGGCCTGTAGTATAAATTAATATTCTTGCAATTCAATTCAATTGAATTAAATTCAATTAAGGCCAGACGATTCATCTGTCATGTTTACCTATATGATGTGAAATATTGTTAAAGTCTTGCGTGATGTGGGTTTGTGTTTAAATGTTGTTGTGGTCATTGCTGTAGTCATTATTGTCATGGAAGGTTATAATGAAGTTATTTTACTTCATGTGTGATGTACAGCAGTCCAGTGTGATGTAATCTGTGAGCTATATTGTCAGTCTGTGGTTTTGTGTTTGTTTACTTGTGTGTCTTGGTTTGTGGAATTGCTGTCTTGATGTTGTGACTGTTGTTGTTTCATGGAACTGTGAACTTTAAATTGAGTTGTACATTGGTTAAGATGGACTCAAGCACAAGAAGCACAAGTCATCACGTACTGATGCTTGATGATTCCAAACTGTCAAATCCTGATGCTCAGAGCCCCTGATCTTGTCTATTTGGTACTGTATATACTGATGTTGTTAAGTCTGCAGCTAGCTGTTAGCCAGAGGTTAGGGTGGTTATGGAGGTGCACCAAACAAACAGACTTCCATGTGGGAGACTGGGGTTTGAGTACCATTTTACACAGTATAATGGTAAATGGCACATAGCACTCAAAGAGCTTTAGAGTTCAGTGTCTTGCTCAAGAGCACCTTGACATGTGGACATGACGAGCCAGGGATCGAACCACCAACCTTCTGGTTCATTAAGGACCCATTCTACCTACTCTGTGTCTTTGTTCACGTTGTTTCCCACCCTCACCTTGTGCCCCTGACCCTAACCACACGTTTCCAACACACAGAATGTAGTTTTTATGTCAAAACCCCTTAAGAAAGTGGTGAAGAGTTACCATGGTAACTGTCTCAGTGCTATCCGTCCTAACAACCTGGTCTGGACAATTTAGGTTTATGACCGTCAGTATATGATACTGGGCTGAGAATGTGTTGGTTCAGTTTGTTGTGTGTTGATGTTGCACCATTGATGTTGGTTTCAGTTTGTTGTTTGCTTTGGCTTTTTGCATTTTTAGATGCATTTCGTTTTGTTACATATTTTCATTGTTTTTAAATTTTTACCTCGTATCTTTTTTGAATACTTGAAACCCAACAGTAACCACATGCCATTCACTCAGGACCAAAAATCAGCTTTAAACCTCATCTTATACCAGCATTTTAACATTTTTGCCCATGTTTCCCTAACCCACCATGAACACAGTCAAGAGATAACAGTAAACATCCCCAATATTATTACTGCTCCACAGTTATCCACTACGCTGACTGATATGTGTGAATGTGTATGTTTACGTGTGACATTTCTTCATCTCTCCTCATCTTTTGATTGCTTTAATTACAGACTTACTGTCAGCTTCCCACTCGGTGCACAGGAAAAACAAACGGCACATGAAAGGAAATCACACACACACTGCACACACATCTATCTGAGCCGCAGTCAGTGTTTGATTCCCTGGCTGCAGGTTATGTGTCTTTCATCGTCTCCTCTCACTGATCCCTTGTTCCCCTCTTTAGCTCTGCTGGGGCAGAACATCACCCTCTCTGTCGTCTCTCTCTGTCTCCGTCTCTGTTTATTTTGCAGAGGCTGGAGGTGGGAAGCCTAAACTGCAGCCTGGAATTCATGTGTGTGCCTTGAAGCTTCGCCATAACCAACACCTATGACCAGTGCTGAGCAAACAAGAGTACCCAAGTATTGTTACTTCATAATGACTCAAGTAGAAGGACTCATAAAAATAAAATACTTAAGTGTAATCATAAAAAGTAAGTATAGCATAGTAAGTACCTTATAGAAAATACTCAAGCTGTGAGTACCTATCATAACAATAAGGGATTTTCTATAACCCAATATATAGTATTTGACTGGTAGTAGTGGTATAGTGGCATTCCAACGATTCTAGGCCACAAGGATGCAGCCACATTTATTTTCCAGTTCTCTGCAGATGCTCTTATGGTGGGTCCTGTAGTGCTAGATTGCAGACTACCCAAACCCAAAATATCTAGGGCTAGAGGGTTAGAGGGTTGTGGTTAATTCTATTGTCCAGCATGTCATTTGCTTGATGTGTACTAAGATGGAAGTGGCTAGATACAGTTTGATACAGTTTTAAAGTACGACATGAAAAGACTTGCACATCCTCAGTCGGTGTTCTTTTCAGTGTATATTTTGTTGCTGCTTGTATCCGCATTGGCTAAACATTTTCCTCAGAGATAACAACAATGTAAAGTGCACATTAATTCTCATTATTAAAGTGACAGATCCAGAACCAAGTACGTGCAAAAATACCTGTTGTTAAATGTTGTTTGACTTCAAACAAAGAAAGAACTAGGAGCTGGGTGATACAACCAGCATTTTGGGGTGAAAATCCACAAGCAGACAAACTAGAAAGCACTCAGAGAGGGCGGACTTTGACCAAGACTGTTTGTACTGGAAGCATTCTGCATCACCACCAAGGAGGTTATATTTTCATAAGCATTTGTTTGTTTATTCACAAAGTAGCACACGAAAGCAACTTAGCCAGGTCAGAAATGCCACAAAGCACAATGGTACCAATGATTGGAATTTGGATGACCGTCTGAAATGTTTTTCACCACTGAGAGACAGGGTCATTTCCAGGGTCAGGTCCGGAATACTGTTAGGATCAGATAAATGATGTAAAAGATATAAGAGGCAAAAACATGCAAAAGGATGAAAGATGCAAGAAGATGAAAGCAATTGAATGGAACATGAAATACTCCAAATCAAACTTTGTTGTGTCAGAACCAATAATGAGGTTGTTTTCTGGGTATAAGTTGTGGAGCAACAAGAAAGAATGATAATTCCCCTATTTGGCAAAAGTGAAAAATAGTTTTTTTTTTTTAAATCCCAGATTCAGACAGTGATAGATTGTTGTCAGAAGTATCATGTCTTTTATATGATCTTGGACTTCTATTGATGTGTTGCATCTGTTGCAACAGTAACACAAAGACTGCTGTATCTGTTGCTACGGTACCAAAGATCGCTGTATCTGTTGCTTGCTACGGTACCAAAGATCGCTGTATCTGTTGCTACGGTACCAAAGATCGCTGTATCTGTTGCTACAGACACGCAGCCATTTGACTGAAACATGACCAGTTACATTGTATATACACTTTTAATTTTCATTCATTTGGTTTATAATTTTGTTCAATTGCACTCATTTTGTTGATGATTTTGTCCTTTGATATTTTTGTTCATTTTTACACACTAATTTCTTTTTCTATTTTTGCTTCTTTTTCTGTTTTTCCCCATATTCGTTCATTGCCTGGATTATTTTGTTTGTTCATATTGTCAATTTTTTTTGGTTATAACTACATTGTGTTCATTTTTGCCCATTATTTAATTAATAAATGATTTTTTGATTATTTTTGTTAATTGTCTGAATTTCTTTGTTGATTTTTGCTCATTTTGTGTCTTCATTTTTCTTTCTTTTTCATTTTTCTTCACTTTGTGGATTAATTCGTTCATTTTTGGTTTCTGGATTCTTTTGTTGCTTTGACTCATGTTTAGGGAATATTTTGCTTTTTTTCATCCATTTTGTTGAGTTTTATTATTATTTTTGTTCCTTTTCTCTTCATTGTCTGGATCTTTTGTTTGATCTCTCTGCTCATTTTGTAAATTAATCTGTAAGTTTTAAAAGTTATTTTCATGCTGAATTTGAATGCAGTGATGAAAATAAGTGCACATTTTGCTCAACATGCACATAAGAAATATGGAATACATTTAGTAGCTTAAAAAGATACTTTAACCTGGTTTGACTTCAACAGTTGAGAACCACTGTCTTAAGGTAAAAACGCATTACATCACAGAAAAGTGGGATTTTTTAAAATTAAAACTATCAACCATTTCTATTTTTCCTCAAAGTAGGACAACAAGCACCATTTGTCCCACCACAGACTGACGATAAAAAGAAACCGATGACTAACTGAAGTAGATTCCTCATACGAAGGAGGTTTAAGTCGACACAAATTAGACCACAAACCCCAATTTGATTAAAGTGGCTCCCCGGGGCCGATGTGGACAGGGTTCAGCTGTTGATTTAGTACCACTCTGTTGAACTGTCTGCACCGCGCACAGGGAAATAACAGTAGGGGGAACAAAACCTATGATTAGACATACTTTGTGCTTTCATTTTGCTTCAGCACGATTACGGCATGTAAATTAAAATATATGAAAGGCAGCTACCTTTAATTTTTCTGCAGATTCACTTGAGCAGCTTCTCAGCACTTATGTTACCTTAATTAGAGACTGGATAATAGAAGAAAATGAGTCCAACTATCACACTGGAGAAGCAAATGTAATTTTGGCTTGAAAAATTTCATAAGATCCTGTCAATAATCAGAAGCAGGTTTGAGTGACAGCCATGCCTCTGATGGAGTGTGTATATTACATGTGATATATTAAGTACAAGAGCATATTATTCAGGGCATATTCTCAATGTTGCCACTATCTCATCATTATTTCCTTGTTTATGTTTTACAATCAAACTCCACTTGCAAATATCAAAAATCACCTGACTGCATAAAAACATAGAGCGTAATCTCAGTATTATTTATATTCTGTGTCTACAAGTTCATTTTACACTACAGAAAACAAACTAAATGTGCTACCATATAGCTGACTTCTGGCAAAGTAAAAGATGCAAGTTGCAAAAACACCCAAAAAGATGAAAACAATGCATAAATGATGCAAAAAAGACTAAAATAAACAAAGAAGATGCAAAAAATGTATATAAGATGCAAAGAGTATATAAAAAAGCAAAATAGACAACACTATGTAAAAAACAAAAGACACAGAACAGTACAAAAGGAGGAAGACTATTTAAAAGTGCAAAAAACAAAGGATGGATGGACCGAGGATCACCATTTTTTCATCAAATGCATGTAGAGCTTATTGTCATGTTTGAAAACATTCTTCATAGCAGGAAAGGACAAGACATGGATATTTTACACACTACGGTGCATCATAAAATTAAAATCATAGCTGCTTGACAGCTTCTGAGTCTGAGCAACGAGTCAAATATGCAAGTATCTGAAACTGCAATACTGTCAATGTCCACTAAGGGCTAAATCCAAAACCGAGTCATTCCTCATAGAGTCCTCATGTTAAAATGGCAAACTTTAAGGCAGAAATAAACATGTTTACAGCCTGGTACAGACAACAGATTTAAGTCTCTATAGCTTATTCCACCTCTATGGACATTGTACACTGATACATTTTTCATGCAAATTGTGTTAATTAACCAGATGCAGATATTTGTGCATGATTAAGCGCATAGGCCACCTCAGCTCCACATCAAAGTTCATTTTTGGATCAGATCGAGTAGACACTGGTGACAGTGGTGTTTGAGCTTCCATGGGACGGTCCATGTCTATGATCACAGCACGTAATGCTTAAAGCACACACATCATTTATATCCAACACCTGTCTTGCAGACACCGGATCAATGTGATTTTAACTCATTTTCAGCCCTAAAATGGGTTCTGACTGGTCTTTTTTGAAACATGTTGCAGACTCTAAATGCGTAGAAGTATGACCACATGATGAAATATGCCGTTTCTATAATGAAGGACATTCCAAAGCTTTGCATTATTTTAAAATCTGGCTGAACTTTTTTCGAATAGGTTTATAAAATCTCCAAATTCACATGGCCCCAAACGTCTCTGCCAAACAGTTATAAATTTAACAAGGTAGCTAATGAGTTCAAATCCCGTCACTTCCACGAGTAAACTACATATAAGTGACATGTTTAGTGAAGTCGTGTCTCAGATGTGTGAAGCGTTGTGAAACATCGGACTGTTCCAGGCCTCTGGAGCTCTATAACTCTCTCTAGGGGGGGAACAGAATCTGCACTGTGGATTGGAATCAGCTGTGACATTTAGCATAAATCACAGCAATAAAATCCACTAAAACACAAGAAGCCTTTCCTTCCTTTTCTCTGAGATCACTCCAGAACAAATAAGGTCATTGTGTAAATGTTAGTGCAGAGAAACAACAAGTAACTCAACAAATTATGCATTCACTTTGGTTTTGAACAGGATAAACCTGGTCAATACGGTCAAAGGTGTTCTTATGACGAAATGTCATGCAAAATCAAAAAACCTACAGAATTTATGCATACAACAGGACATAAACAACATAGAAGATGCAAAAAAGACCAAATAAAAAGACGAAAGTTGCAAAGAGAAGAAAAGGAGGAGGCAAATAATCAACAGTAAATGAAAGATGCCAAAAGTTGAACAAGGATGCAAAAAAAGGCAAAAATATCTCAAAGATCTATCGAAAACACATCAAAAGACAAAAACAAAGCAACTGACACAAAATGACAAAAAACTGAAGACAACAAAACTGAAACTAAAGACACAAAAGATAAAAAAAAAGTTAGGTAAGATCCAAAAAGACAAAAAGGGGGAAAAGTAAAAGATGCAAAAAATGTGTAAAAGCACAAAAGATGTAAAAAAAAAAAAAGATGAGAACAACATAAGACACAGATAGACCAAAACAACATATAAACACAGAAAATTGAAAACAAAATAAAAGACCAAAATGATGTAAAAGATGCAAAAAGACACAAAATGATGAATAGATAAACACAGGCCAAGTCCCGCCCCTTCCCTTCTTGGTCCCCAGCCCCTTTTTGGAAAAAATATTAATAAAGAGATTTAAATTATGCCATCACTTACACATATAATGTGAGTCTGTTTAGAAGACAATGTCATTAGACAGGAAAGGTGTATTTTAGTAGTTTTGTGTCAAGTATTTTAATGGACATCATTTCCATCTGATACACAACTCTCTCTATCTCTCTGCCCCTCCCTGCACTTCATTCAACATTATGTTACTAACTTTGTGTCTCCCTGTAGTTTTGTGCTTTCTCTACCTCTGTTCTCGTTTTGTTCCGTCATGCAGGACTTTTGCTCTGAGCTACATCTTCATGATGCACGGTTGCTAGTCATGAACCTGTCCAGGTTCGATCTTTGCTGTCCAGTGTCCCTTTTGTCCAGTGTCTGTGTTGTTTGTTGTTCTATCTCTACTTTTTTCTTTTGTCTCTCCTCTGTCCACTAACCCCAACCAGTCAAGGCAGATGGACGCCTATCCAGAGCTCCCTGGTTCTGCAGGAGCTTGTGCTGTTCTATTAAAGGGAGTCCTCCCCTCCTGTCACCTTAGCTTTTCCTTGGATGTGTTGTTGGGTCTGTTCTCTGTACAGTCTTTTAAGGCTTTGACTTTGATTTGTGAAGCGCCAAGAGATAATCCTGAATTATGAATTGCACTGAATTCAGTTCAATTGAATCATAAAAATGCTGCTACCTCAGGAGACTCTGCTTCCCAGGACTAAAGTAGGAAAGAGGTAAAAATCACTACAGGCTTGCTCGTGTTGAGCTGCAGAGACTCTTCTGCAGCTCTGAACATACAATATTATGCAGATGCAGTTCAGCTGACGTCACATACACAACGTCCTATTTATAGTCTCATATTTTTTACATATTTTACCAATCTTTTTTTGGAATAGTTTATTAACAAACTGCTACGTTTTTGTGAATGTTTCTTTAACATTTGTAGACATGTTTATAAAGATTAGACCTGTCGTGATATTCAATTAAACGACTTATCGGACGATCAAGGAAAATACTGCAATAATTTTCCTGACCACAATATATAACCTCAATGAAGATGTGCTTATTTACATGAGAAAAAAAACTGCCCTGAAAGTATGTTATTGGTTGGGCTGCAGACCTGTCTCCTCCTCTCTTGTCTCCTATGTCTATGATTGACAGGGCGAGGTTAAAAAACATGGAAAAGCAGGGACTTTAGGTTAATTGGTTCTCCTTGTTCAGTCGACCAAAATAATTCCACATGTGCAACAGCTCCATTTTTTAAAATGATTAAAAATAAGTATTTTAAAAACATGGTGTTTATATCGTTAATCAGAATCATTTCCAGAGCAATATATTGATTCACAAAAAAGTTATCATTACAGGCCTAAACAGGATCAAAAGTGTTTTTGTCTTTTCTGGTTGACAGTAAAACAGTTTTTTTCCAGTCAGGTCCCATAACCCGGAAGTGAGAGGGGCAGGACTTAGGTACTCTATGTCATTATAGCCAATTCATTCTATTTTACTGAGTTCTTGTCATTATAGAAAAAAAAATGTTTTCCACTGTAGATAATCACCTGTAAATTTCACAATATGAAACATATATGTGACAATGATGACGAATGTACATTTATGCTCCAGCTCTCATTAAGTCTGATCAACACTCAAGTCCCTAAAGGCTTTGTTAGTCTTTATATCCTCATCCCTTTTATCCTCAGAAATCATAGCAATGTCTTTTGAAGATGAGTTCCACCCTGTTTCTCCGTCTTGCTACCTGCAAACATGAAAGCTCCAGTGGCAGCAGAGCAGGGATGAGTTGGGGGCCGCAGGGAGAGACGCAGAAAGACAGACAGACCGACCGACCCAGAGACAGGCAGACAGACAGAAACAGCGGAGGAGGGGGAGACACATGGATTGATTTCCACCTCCAGCAGCTTCAGTTCAAAGCCAGCCAGCAGACTTCAGAGGCTCGGCAGGACTCGGCATGTCCCCAGCAGGGCCGAGCTGCCTGTCTGCGGGCAGGACTTCCCCCGGGGCCCTGGGGCCCGGGACAGCCAGGCGGCACCAAAAAAACAATTATGCAGACACGGGAGAGAGGTGTGCAAGGTCATGAGCACACAGCCAAAAATACTGGATACAGACAGATTTCAGTGATAGCGTATGTATAGTGAGAAGCTGTAAAGTCACTGACTATGAGGAAACTAATGATGGGCCAAACCAACAGCACAGGTTTAGTTTGTATACTGTGGTGGGGGGATTTTTAATCAGGCTTCTCTGGAACAGCCTACACATTTTGAGCTTTCAACACGAAGTAATCCAGAAATGAGCAGAAATGAACAAGAATGGAAAAGAAAATGAACAACAATGAACCAAATAATTAAGAAAATTGACATAATTGAACATAAAAAAGAACAAACATAAACATAAATCAACAAAATAATGAAGAAAATGAAAAGACATATGCAAAAAACAGAAGTTAACAAAAAATTAATAAAATTTTCAATGAAAAAAAGGGAAAAAAGGGGTAGAAAATGGATGGATGAGCATAACTGAAAAGAATGCAAATGAAACAAACCAGCCAGAACAAAGAACAACAGAAAACTGAAGGAAAAGGACACAAATAATACTCTAAATGAACAAAACATGATAGCATAATAAACCAGATGAACAAAAATGGGCAGAAAAGTAAAATAGAGAATCATAAACCAACTGAAGAAAACCACACAACTTGAACTAGATGACTGAGAACCCTGAGACAATTAATGAAATTAACAAAAAATGAACACCTTTTTAAAACATAATAAACAAAAATGAATAAAACAATGACCAGAATGAACTAATTAAACAACCATATTTACAAGCTTGAACAAAAGGGATCAAAAAAGCAAGTAAATGGGCAAAGTAGCCATGAAAATGCACACAGTTGAACAAAGTTAGAACACACTAATCTCCAAAATGCACAAAAATAAACAACATGGCCAAGAAAATGAACCAAAATTAACAAAATAATCAAACCATGAGAAAAAATGAACAAAATAAGCAACAAAATGTACAAAATTTATCAAAAAAAGAACCAAATAAGCAACAAAATTTTTAAAAATTAGCAACTAAATGAACAAAATAGCCATGAAAATGAACACAGTTGAATAAAATGGGTGCAAAATAATCTCCAATATGCACAAAAATAAACAAAATGGTCAAGAAAATTATCCAAAATGAACAAAATAATCAAACCATGAGAAAAAATGAACAAAATCAGCAACAAAATGTATCAAAAAAGGAACAAAATGAGCAACTAAATGAACAAAATAGCCAAGATGAACAAGATAATCAAGCAAATGGAAAATCATAGGCAAAACTTTTAAAACAATTGACTAAATAAGTAATTAAATAAACATCAACGAAACAGAATTAATTAATTCAACTTTTTAAATTAAATATAAAATTAATTTAACAGAATAAAAAAAAATAATCCAAAATGAGATCAAATGAAAAAAAGAAATAAAATTGTGCAAAAAAGGAACAAGATAAGGAAGTAAATGAACAAAATCATCATGGAAATTGAAAATCATGACCAAAATAAGACAAAAATGAATAAAATAAAAACAGAATGAACAAAATAAGCAACAATATGAACAAAATTAACCAAAAAACAGGACAAAATAGGAAACTAAATGAACAAAATAGCCCAGAAAATGAACACAGCTGAATAAAACGGGAACAAAATATAACCCAAATGAACAAAAAAAAACAAGAAAATTAAGCAAAATGAACAAAACAATCTAACCGTGAGCAAAAATGAAGGCCTATGAATCCCCTCCTCCCCAAAAAAAATCTACACCTACAATAAGCAGGTTACTGAAAGGATTGCCAGTGATCAGAGTCATCACAGGTGAATGGCGTCAGTCTTTATGTATGCATGCTGACGATTCAAATCTCAGAGTCATTCAGGCCTGAACGCTAAAGCAGGTGATGTGAGAAACATTCTCATCTTTTTTCCACCTTGGGCTAAAACCCCTGCACCAACACGTCGCCTATAGTCCGTGTACGTTTTCATATATATACAAAAGCTGCAGCCTGGGTTCATACGTGACATTCCTGCAAATAAGTACAGTCGAAAAAAAGGCTGCAATCTACCACTATTATGCACTTGACAACAAATTGTAGCTCTCAGATGTACAGTATTATTATTATTATTATGACCGTATAAGCTCAGTCACAATGAGACAATGTCCTCATCCAAACACAATGTTTATTTATTGTTAGTGTTCAAAGGTGTAGATTTAAGTGGGGAAAGGGGGATTTGTGCATGTTACCCTCCAATAACACTGCTTAAATTCAGTGAGATACTGTGCAACTATTAGGACTCTATGCTTTACATAAATATTGTGTCAATATGCACACTTTTATCAGGTACATTGTTCATTTTTGTAAATTTTCTTGATTATTATTATTATTTACTTATTTTTAAAAATAGTTTGTTTCTAGTTTTGGTCAGGCTGCTGCTTATTTTTGGCTACTTTCCACTAATATTGTACATTTTGCATATTATTGGTTTTTATTGTCAATATTCTACCATTATTTTTACTCATTTTAAAAATTATTTTTGTTCCTATACTTTTGTTCAGGTCATTGCTTATTTTTGCTCATTTTCTGCTAATGTTATTTTTACAGATTTATTTTGTTTGTTTTTAATTCTTACTTTTTTTCTTGATTATTTTGTTCACTGTGTTCTGTCTTTATTTTCTCTTTTATTTTATCTTGTTGCTCATGTTAATTCTGTCAATTATTTACTCATTTTCTTGATTCTTAAAAATTTTTTTGCTTGTTAATTCTCTGTTGGGAATTGTTCTTTATTGTTTACTGCTTAATTTGTTCAGTTTTGCTCATTTTGTTCTTTGGTTGCTTGTTTTGTTTATTTTCTTTATTTTTTTCATGCTTGTTTCTTTCCTTGATTGTTATTCTAATTTTCATTCATTTTTGGACGACTTTTCCCCTCATTTTTGTTCATTCTGCGTGTCTTTTTCATTGATTTAATGCATATAAGTGAAATAAGTTCATGTCCAAATTTGTTATTGAGCGTGTTCTCAGTTCTATTAATGCTATTTATTGACTAATGATTATCGTGGCATAAAACTAAACTCCCAATTAAACTCAAAGGTAAATATAAAATGCATTGCTTGTGTTCATAAACATTTCTTGCATCAAAAAGCACATGGCCTCTGCTTATTTTTTTTTCCTTCTGTGTAAGTAGACGTTTTGTTTGGTGTAATAAGTATTGCTCAGGAATTTCCCGAGTCTTGCAGCAATCCGTCCTTGCATTCCTGAGAGATGTCTTACCTGGAGCTCAGAGAGGGGGGTCACTGCTCTGCGTCTCCGCTGCTCTGAAGCCTCTGTTGGGAACCGGGTGCGGATCAGTCCGGGTGCCGGAGGTGGAGGTGCCGGTCGGGGATCAGTGCGTGGAGCGGGGTCCGGAGAGCATCGCCCACGGCGGACTGGCTGACTGTGTGACTCTGGACTCCTGTGTAGTCCTGTCCTGTCTGTGTGTCAGAGTCCACATTGGTATAAGTCGGTGTGTGTGTGTGTCTGCGTGCGTGTGTGTGGAGCTCCTCCCTGATGAGGAAAAGTGGGAAGTTTCTCCGCCCTCAGTGAATGTGTGACCCAGGTGGAGTGCGCGGTTCGCGGGACACTTCACATGCAGAAGGGTACGACTCATCGCCGCCATCTAGTGGTCACATGGGGTCCAACGGGAAGGGAGGAAACTTTTTTTTTTCTATTTATTTTTGACAAAGTCCAAAACTATCGAGCCCCAAACAGTGATTTTTTTTTCTTTTTGCCCTTCAGTGAAAGTAAAAGAGTATCTCATAAAAAAATATTCCCGTGGTGAGTAACTCCATAACTTAATTATTAACTTAACTTATAAACTTATTGCAGCATAACATATTGTGTTTAAACAAATAGTTTAAACACAATATGTTATATGTGTCTTTGTTCGTTCCCTTAATTATTTTTGATGATTTTGTTGCTTATTTTTGTTGATTTTTGTTTGGTTTTGTCAGTTACTTTGTTCCATTTTAATGTAATTATTTATTTTTTTCCACTGATGTTGCTCAATTGGGTCACTTTTACTCTTTTTTTTGTATATTTTGTTTTTGTTCAGTTTTTATTGTGGATTTTCTTCATCTTTGGTAATTTACTTTACTATTTTGATCATTTTTGCTAATTTTGTTGCTTACTTTGTGAATGTTTTGGTTCAATATCTTTATTATAATTGTCATTAATTTACTTTGAGTATTTTCTTAATTTTTGCTTATTTTGTTGGGGGAGGTTGCTCATTTTGTTGCTGATTTTGCTCATTTTTTGATTCCTTGTGATTATTTTGTCATTTTTTTAGTCTATTTTTATTTAATTATTTTATAATCTAATAAACCTTTTTATGCCTTGTCACTGAGTTGGACCAAAATGTAACTGAATATTTTTTTTATCATAAATGTGACTAAGAGTAAAAAGTATTCTGAAAAACAACTACTCTCAAAAATGCATATTTATGAAAACTACTTAAGTACATGTACAGGAATAAAGGTACTTGAGTACAAACTACCTCTCATTCCCACCAGTTATTATCTTGTTCAAATAAGTTATTTGGGCCTATCATCTGTCTGACGCATTGTTGTAAAGCAGATGGCAGATTCCTATCTTGCCTCAACAAAAATGCCCATTTTCTGCTAGAGGCCCATGTTTCTGAGGTACAGTAGCAACCCACTCTGCATCTCAGAGCGCGTGTTGGTTTTAAAATTAGACAGGCAGGTGTCACGTACATCTTCTGCACAAAAACACAGCTGCACCAGTGACAGACAAAAACCTGGTCTTCTGCATAAAAAAATAGATCAATGGCTGATATCTCAGAGGTGCAGAGTGCAGCGCATGCTGAAGACACGTGTCCATGTAGAAGTATACAAACTGCAACAGTTATATATATTTATATGATGGATACATGCAATATGCATTATTCCTGAAAACATGGATCTGTGTACTTCTGGATATTTAAAAATAAATATTAATAATAAGAAGAAAAAGAAAGAAAAAAAGAAAATACTGTTTCAGTACATTTAATATACTCATTTGACCAGTCCAACATTACCTCAATTATTTAGGCATTCTCACAATGTCAATCTGCACTGTGCCTAAGTGCGTTTCACTCCTAAAACTCAGATTTGAGTACGGTAATGTGAGTACTGTACAACTGAACCAGTGCTCTTTCCTGGCCACGGTGAGGTTGGAAGAAGTGGGCCATACTGTGGCTCACGCATGTGGACACGATGTGAGTTTGATGTATATAGGCTACCGCTTCTCTTACTGCCTCCACATGCAGAAAGCCTGATCAAACTGAAAATCAATTTATCACCACATATAATGGAGAAATCCTGAAGTCTGTACATGACAGTTGTATATGTGGTATTATGACATGATCCAGCCAGTTAAAAGCTGAGCTGGCGTGTGTACCAGCTCCATAAAAGACAGACAAAATATTCCTGACAAAATATAGCCTCCCTGACCAGTTTTCTTCTCATCATCAATTTTGTGTTTCATTAAGGAAAATTAAGAAGTGTTTCATACACAGGTTAAAATATGCAGGTTAAAATATACAGGTTGAAAATTAATAATAGAATTGATATGCAGTTGAGAATGAGTTAAAACTATTAATATCTCATAATTTTTTTTACATGATTGTTACTATAGAAAGTATTACTACTCCAGTACAAAAAGTATCAATATTATATACATTGTATGCAGTTTTTTAAGAGTTTGATGATTTGTAGATCAAATGCATGTGACCAGGAAGTGCCATGATGTCTTGTGCGCATGTGCAGTTACTGTACATTTATGTTCTTTTGAATAAAGCAAAATGGAGTGAAGATGTTGGCCATGTCTCTGGCCTTCATTTTAGCTCAAAAGTGACCACGTACAGTACCTCTCCCAAACGTCGGAGCAAAGGGTGTAACACCACATTTTCTCCACTTGATGATGACGGTCTTCACTGTGTTCCACGGTATATTTAATTCCTTGGAAATTCTTTAGTACCCTTCACCTGACTGATATCTTTGAACAGTGAGATCCCTTTGATGCTTTGGAAGCTCTCTGCGGACCGTGGCTTGTGCTGGAAGATGTGGCTGCAAAAATGTCAGGAAAAGCCTAATACAACAGCTGAACTTTATTTGGGGTTAAACAGAGGCACTTTAAATGGTGACAGGTGTGTGCTGACTCCAATTTAACAAGAGTTTGCATGTAACTGGTTAAATCCGAACACAACCACATCCCCAGTTACAAGAGGGTGTGCATACTTGTGCAACCTCATTATCTCAGTTATTTATTTTTAATACTTTTTAACTTTCATTTTTACTTTGCTTTAATTTTTTATATTTTTGATACACCTCCCTGATTTCAGTTTGTTTTTCAATTAGGTTGTAGGGGTTACAGGTCACATTAAAGGTGGAAAATGTTGTGAATTTATTTGTCTTGGTGTCATCTTTTTACCTCACAAAAACCTGGCATTTGAACAGTGATGTATAGACTTTTGAGATCCACTGTATGTCACTCTTTGTGGCTTCAGGGGTTCCAGACAAAAGACATAGAACACTTAACACATTTATTAGACCACCAACACACTGTGTAAGGTTTATTCCGCATCTTCCTTAAATTAACCGTCATTTAAACTTATGTAATGGTTAATCTACCAGTATGCACAAGCTCTTTCATTTAAATGATACTTTTAATTCTAAAACATAATTAGTGTTAACCATGAAGGTTCAAATTTACTGTTTAGAAAAAAAACTGAAAAAATAATAAACGCACATTATTATTTTTGGAATAAGATGCCAAATGATAGTTATGTACTTGCATTCCTGAACAGAAATATTCACTGTAGTGATTGGAGTCCAGTGTGTTGGCTCAAATTTGGGTATAATTCAGTTTGAAATGCTTCACTCCTTTTCAAAATGGAAAAACAGCAAGAACTCACTGAAAAGCAAAGAGTCCACATTAAAGTGCTTCATGATGCTGGATGGTCTTTGAGACAAATGGGATCAGTGGTCTCATATATTTTGTTATACACTGTGTACAACAATAAAGTATGCAAGTAACTGACACAGATAACAATATATTACCTACCACAGTCTTAGATGTGTTACATACAATAACCAGTGATGGGTAAACCAAAACAGTACTAAAGTTAAACTATTATAATTAAAATAGCTCAGGCAGAAGTATTCATAAAAATAAATACTTGAGGAAGAATTAAAAGCATCCCATAAGTTGTGAGTAACTTCATGATGTGGAATTTATTACAGCCTGTATTGTGTTGAAACTAGTTATATTTATCCTGCAGGTACTAACAATGTAAAGTGCATGACACATCCAGAATCAGGCAAATATAAAATGCATGCTGTTAAACATTGTAAAATGTTAAGAAAAATAAACCTGAACTGCATGATATAGACAAAAATTTTGTTAGTATTTTATTTTCATATCTTTTTAATATTTTCAATTATCATGATAAAGTTCAGATCATTATTTTATTCAGATTTAGAGTTTTAGTCCTGAGTGAATATTTAAATATTTTTTTAAAAAGCAAACAACTTAAACCGTTTTTTAAAAGGCCCAAAAATTTACAATGATTTGATGTAAAACATGTGACATAAAACATCCAAACAGGCAAAAATGACATGAAAAACAATAATACAAGAAGAAGTAACAGCCCCAAATATATAAATACAATACAAAATATAGGAAAAGTAGAAAACCCCATGGAATATGCAATAAGACAAAACAGAAAAAAAGATAAAAGATGCACAAAGATGAAAACCCTGAAAGTCAAAGAACACACTTTCTCTTGATTTTGTGATGTTTTTAGATTTGGTGGTTTATATTTTCTCTAACATGACCAGCATTTTAGAAAAAGCTGTTCTTGGTTTTTTTTACATTTAAAGTCAAGAATCTCTGGATCTCCCTGGAAATTTTGAGATTCACACACTTTTCTTGACACAGAACACATTTCCTCTGTTCTAGTGTATAATTAATTAATATTATTTCTGCATAATGGAAACAAATTATTTTATGTTTTCTCCCTGTTGCATTGTTGTTGGCATTGTCTTTGCACCAGAAAATGTACAGAATAAAAGAAAAGAGAAACAAATAATGAACAAAATAATGCAGAAAATTAACAAACAAAGCAGCAGAATCAGCAAAAAAGTGAATAGAAGAACAAAGAAAATGATGGAAATAAACAATTAAATAAACAATGATTAACAAAAATGTAGAATGCAAGCAACAGATCTAATATAGTTGATTGAAAAGGAATAAAACAATCCCCAAAATAAACAAAACAATCAAGAAGCTTAGCAAACAATTCCTAAGCTATAGCAAAATTTGTAAAATATTAGTAAAAATCAAGTTGCTGCTAGTACAGACAGGGGTTTGTAAATGCACCAATCATCATCAGATACAATTATTGAGATATTAAAATAAGTTTCATTATACTGAGAGAGCATATAAAATTTTAGTTGTACTGAGTTTTCACTACATCAATCGCTTTCAACATTATTTAGGGTGATTTAATGGTGAAACAAAAGTATAATAAGTTTGATAATGCTATAACTCACCTGCCTTACAATCATGATGAAGATGAGTGAGAAAAGCTTTCTGCTGAGTAGATATTCCATCATGTCATCTGACATACACAGCGGACAACAATAATTCCACCGCAGCCAGTAATAAAGAAAAATAATCCCTATATTTTCATCAGTCCATCCATGTGTTAAAATGTATGTGTCAGGAATTTTTTTGCCATCCACTTTCAGGACAGACCTGTAGTCCCGTTTGACAATCGCCTGCTGTTCCTCCTTCATTAAACCACACCGTATCTTCTGTATTGTTGCTGCACATACAATGACAAGCAGTTTGTTTTTGTTGGAGTCTGTGGTCTGTAGTGTCACACACAGTCCATGTCAACTACGAAATTGTCTCAAATCATCAACTTTTCAAAGTTTGAACTGATCATTACTGAATATGTTGCTATTTGTCTCTGCTATTTTGACTTCTGATTGGTAGCCAAAATCCCACAATGTATGACGTGGCCTGAGATGTGCAAGTTGCCTATATCGTTGATGGAGGAAGAACCGACACCTGACTTGATGTGGGTATTTCACCCTTTTTCAGCGGAGAGCCATGGCCTCAGGTTTGGAAGTGCATTCCGGCCACTTATCGCTCAGCAGGCTGGATTCCACTGTTGGATGAAGCTAACATCATCAGAACTCAAAGAGGCGATCCTGCAGTCACTGAACGGGCCACATCCACACCCTGGCTGTGTCTAGAAATTCTGAAATCATAAACAAAATTGGTATAAAATGGCGCTCTGATGAAATCCAACCTGCACGGGAACAAGTCCAATCTGCTGCTGGCAATGCAAACTAAGCTCTGGCTCCAGTCACACAGGGACTGAATGGCACATAGCACCAATGGATACCCCTGGGACACAGATCCACAAAGCACATGCGATCTGGATGGGCAAACTCCCCTAGACTTTCCAGCACACTAATGAGGATGTAGCGCTGGTCCACTGTTCCATTGCCAGAAAGAAAACAGCATTGTTTTGCTGAATTTGAGGTCCAACTCTTGGCTCGACCAGGGGGTAGTAACCTTTTCAATCTAAAGAGCCATTTTTGAACAAAAAGAGAAAGGAAAAAATGTGTCTAGAGCTGCAAAAATATCTTTTAACTTGGTACGTACCACATATGACAAAGATTTCAGCTGGCAACGCATTAAAATTCATTTGTTTATTTTGTTAACTATTTTTTTGCATAAATTAAAATTTTTTTGGTCATTTACTTGATGTTTTTTGTTCATTTTACAGATAATTCAGCTCATTCCTGTTCCTTTTGTTGAATATTTTATTCATTTTGGAGAACTTTTGTGAATTTGTCTGATTATTTTTCCCTTTTACAAAATGTGTGGATTATTATGTTCATTGTTGTGCTTATTTTTGCTCATCTTCTCACATTTGTTCATTTAATGTTTTAAATAGTTTAAATTTAATGTTTTCTCGTGTTAAGTTTATTGTTTATTTTCTGTTTGTTCTCATTAACTGAATTATTATTTTAGGCATTTTTGTGAATTTTTGTGAATTTTATTTATTCATTTTATTGTTTTTGTTGCGTTTGTCTTGCGTTTCTTCATTGTTTTGCTTATTTTTGTTCAGTTTCTTGGTTGTGTTCTTTTACTGGATTATTATGTTAAACTTAATGATTTTATTGGTTATTTTGTTCTTTTTTGCTAATTTTGCAGGTAACTTAGTTAATTTCTGTTTGTTTTGTTTAATATTTTATTTATTTTGGATTATTTTTGTTAATTTATCTGATTACAATTTTTCACTTTTGCAAGTTCTGTGCATTATTATGTTCATAGTTGTGCTTATTTTTGCCAATCTGTTTGCATTTGTTAATTTACTTTAATATTTTGCTCATTTTGTTGAGTTTATTGTTAATTTTCTAGATTTTCTACTTGTTTTTATTCAGCTGGTTTATTATTTTAGGCATTTTTGTTCATGTTTTGTCTTAAGCTGCTTAATTTTTCTGTTATTTTGTTTCTTGGTTTTGTTTATTTCTTTGCTTATTTTGAGCGACTTGATAATTGTGTTCATTTTGTGGGTTATTGTTTTCAGATGTTTCTTAAATTTTGTTCATTGTTTAGCTCATTTTTTCTTCTTTCTGTTGATTAAATGTTCAATTTGTTCATTTTGGTTCACTGTAATGTGTTATTTCTCTGGACAAATCACCGGAGCCCCTGGAGAGGAACTAAAGAGCTATACTGTATGTGGCTCTGGAACCTCTGGGCTAATCTCTCCTCTTTGGTACCCTGACAAACACCTTTCCAGGGAGGCTGAGGAGTGTGATCCCCCTATAGGTGAAACACACACCTCAGTCTCCATTCAAAAGCCCAAAGGGGAAAAGATAAAAGCATGACTGATAAAAATTAAAAAAAATGTTTCAAATATGCCATTTTCCCCCTGAGCAATTATGTGGACAAAATGTTACTAGACAACAAAAATGACCCAGATATGTTCAACACTTTCAGAGTTCAGCCACTGTATTTGGGACAAGGACAAGAGTTACTGGGTCAGTGGGACTGGAAAAGAAAATGGTCCAGTAACAGCTGGTCTTTTGCATCACTCATGGTGACATTTTTAGTTGGGCATCTCTCGATCCTCCTGGAAACTTTCAGCTATTCCTTTTAAGCTGCAAACAACAACAAAATAATAACCAACATTTGTAAAAAAAAATAACCAAACAATCAAGAGAATGAACTAAATAATAAAGAAAACAAAGAAAATAAATAAGCAAAGAAAGAAAATTGTCAATAAATGGCACAAAATGAAAAAATAAGCAACACAATGGACAAAGTACCGTATTTTCCGCACTATAGGGCGCACCGGATTATAAGGCGCACCATCCAAAAATGTCACATTTTTAAT
>JAQQAE010001612.1:0-24794 GCA_029823295.1 Pseudamia nigra
AAACCTCTCTTATCTTTTTAAATGGGTGAACTTGCACATTTTTACATTTCCCAATACTTATTGTCCCCACTGTAGGTGTTGACCTTGCATAAAAATCTGATGCTGTTTCATGCGATATTTATGCAAAAAGAGAGAAACTTTGGAGGGTTCACAAACTTGAAAGAACCACTATATGAGGATGCAGGGGTGCATCTTCTGCAAGTTAATGATCATGGCACATTTAAAAAAAAACAAAAAAAACAAAAAAGATGGCTGTGTTAAGGATAACTTTCTCACTACAAATTGCCTCAGCAGTGCCTGTGATAGTGTTTACAAATTCATTTCCTGTGGGCAATCCCCCATCGAAAACTATCCAAGCGCTCCCTGTGGGTGCAGGCTGACCCTTCCACCCTTGGGCTTCCATTAGATAGAGGTGACTGCCTCAGCAAATACATACAGCAGCCAGAGCTCTTTCTGAGAGAGCTTAACAAATACGGGCTCTGCAAACAGGCTCCCACATGCCTCATAACATGGCTGAATAAACATTGGAGGACCACGGGCAAGCGGGCGGGCTCGCGCACGCACATACACACACACAAGCAAAACACACACTCACCGTAAAGACAGCCCGCAGATTGTGAAGCTGGTCTATATCTTTAGCCAGACCTGAACTGGACCATTTCACCAGGTAGTTTTCACTGTGGGAAGATACAAGACAAAAACACAGCTTAATCACTCATATTTCATCCCTTACTCACACAGGAAAACATCTATACCGTAATACAGTGAGATTACAGCAATCAGATGAGTTGCCCTTACGATAATGAATTGAAAGCTGCAGAAGCCCAAACACTAATCCAGCCAAAGATTTACACGGGAAACAAACGCACAACTGATTATGCTGAACAAAAAGCAAGAGACATACTACTGCCATAATTCAAAAACAAAGGAAATCCCTCGACAAATGGCAGTGCTTGAACTGCTCACATTCTTACATCAAGTATGCGTGCGCTTAAGAGTGTCTGTCAATATTTGTATTTGCTTTGAGTTGGCGCCTCTGAGGAGTAAGTCTTACACATTAAAAAGATATACAAAGTCAGCATCAAGCCCACAAAAGGCTGAAACTGTGAGACAAAATTCAACAGGATCTATATCCAGTTTAAAGTGCTGTAGAAGGCTCGGGTGCTTTACATTTACAACCTGTTTACTGAAAGATATTATTTGTCATATTTATAGGAGCTGAAAAGTTAGATCCCATCCCAATCCACTACAAGGAAATGATGTGCAATCAAACAAGTTCTTGAGTAGGAGTATTTTCAGCAAAATGTACTTGTGATTGTGCAGTAATAAGGATCCTGTCAATTTTTTTACCATTATATATGATGCTTAATTAAATTTACGGCTGCATTTATTTGAAAGCAACATAACATGCAATGGAACTGCATTACACAATATACTTACATGTCAAATGCACTGCTTTAAGAGCTTGTAGCGAAAGGTTAATTTTTATGTTTGTTGTTTCTACTGTAGATGCTTCGGGTTGACCTCATTTGAACTAGTCTCAAGCAATGCATCATCTTTCATAAAACCATTGTGTGTCTGTAGCGCTGGCGTCTTGTCACGACCATGCATCAAAATCACCACAGCATCAACTTTTTTTTATCAGGTCAGAAAAACTGATGCCTTTACCAAAGAATTCAAGGGGGTTTTATTTTCAGCATTGTACATCAATACTGAAAACACCCAAAGTGAGAATGACCACATCTGGAATTATGTAGTTCAAATGAAACATGTGGTACCAACAACAAATGTTTCATATTTGAAATTCTCCAAAGTAGACACAGCTGACAACTTTGCATTTTCTCATCAGCCACACAGGGTCGTCAGCTGGAATGGTTTTCAATTCACAGGTGAGGTACATTTATGCCACTTCTTGTCCTCATAATGTGCTTTACATCATCAGTTGTCTTGTGCAGAGGAACAGCAGTGACAGAGTCAATAGTCCTATTAGTGCATCTACAACTGCTGTACAAATCCACACTAGGGCAAGAACCAGTTAAAGATGCAGTCTACGATGTTGGG
Source organism: Pseudamia nigra (assembly GCA_029823295.1). Classification (NCBI taxonomy): domain Eukaryota; kingdom Metazoa; phylum Chordata; class Actinopteri; order Kurtiformes; family Apogonidae; genus Pseudamia; species Pseudamia nigra. Next base: position 2,062 of record JAQQAE010001612.1, read on the forward strand.
AAACTATCTTGTAGCCGATGATTAGAAGCGGTCCACCGTAAACGATACGACAGGCACCTGGCAGTCAACACATTTTATAACGTCAGAGGTGAGCGAGGTCACGTGCGGAGTTGTAGCGGTGGTTAGCAACTGTAGCTTCTCTAACCACGGGACGACTGAGGAGAGACAGGCTGCATTTCAGATTCCGTCAACATCTTGTGCAGGTAAATTAGGACAGACATACCATCTCCACAACTGTGAGGCTGTAAGCTGAGGTCACTGTTTTAATCATTTATATGGGTCTACCAGGAACGAAGAGCTACTAGCTAGTTTCCCATGCAACATTGTAGACTGCACCTTTAAGTAAAGACAATTGAATAAACTTTGTTGATCCTTTCTAGGGAAACTCATTGTGAAGAGACATGAAGGTCACTCAATCAAAAGCATCTTGAACTGAATGTATGAAGTCGCCAAAACCATCAAACCATCTATGAGGACCGTCCCAAAAATGAAGCCCAGCAGCTACCTCTGCTGCAGGGGAAAAGTTTGATAACCAGCCTCAGAAACTGCACCTCAGACAGTTTTCAGATTTTTACCTGATCTTTTCTTTCTTCCTCCCCTTTGTTCTCATTTACTTTTTCTCTCTGCAACTTTCCTTCAGTGCATCATTCAACTGCTTGCTCATAATAAACTCTTCACTTAATTTTTCATAAAAATTATACTAGTTTATAGGACCTTCATTCACTCATTTAAACAAGTCTAAAATAAATGTTCCAGTCTATTGGACAGACCTAACTACAAATTAACTGCTGTATCTCCCACTGTATTTGTTGAAATAGAGGAAACAGAAACAAAGATATTTTAAATGGCTCTGGCTAAATGATTTTTGGATCCATGTTTTCTCTTGGTGACTAAACCAGTAAGTTTAGATATCATAAGGCACAGAGGATGTTAATTATAATCGTAGAGCTGAGTGTGGAGGTCTTCAGAAGTAATGCACAATGTGGCAAATAATCCAAATAAAGAAAAACCAGTGGAGAAGAATGTGCGCCCGAACAGAACCATAACACACATGCAAGATAAACCAAAAGAAAAAAAATCAGAAAGAAGCAGAGTGTTAAAGCCGTCATCTGTGGTCATACCTGATAAACTTTGACTCCACTGGATCGTAAAGTGACATGAGCACCTCTGCGTCCTCGCCGATCTTGCATACGACATTCTTCAGAGTGACAAAGAGGGCGAACGCTGGCGTGGAGGCAAACTTTGCTTGTCTGTTCAGATCAATATTCTGCTTCTGAGACTGTTGGAGGGAAGCAGAACAGATTGATTCAATACGGGGCATTCTTCCATGGCGCATGTAGACTCCAGGCCCTGCTAGTGGGAGCAGCATATTTGAGGAGAAAGCAGCGGGGCCTCAGCACTGCATCAACATAAAAATCAATGGATACTTATAGCTAGCCACATGGTATTTAATGTCAGCCCGTCTCTGTGTCTTCCTAGAAATTAAACAAGTAATGAAACAACACCAATAAATTCATCACTATGCATTGTCGTGTGTTCCATGTGCAAATAAGGCAGGACGTCAGCGTCATCTCCACAACTGCATCTGTAATGAAAAGGTAGGCTGATTTTGTATTTCTCCCGATGCCCTTCAAAAATATGCTTGGCCACAGCATTAATATTCATGGCAGTGACCCGAACACTTTGATATTGGCCATGCATATGCAATAAAGACCCCTGAATGGAAAGGTCACAAAAGATGAGACCACATAACTGCAGGCCACTTAGCACCTGGCACTCCTACACACTGCCAGCTGACATTCAGGTGAGGGATGCCTCTGAAGTGCCAAGTAAAATAGACAGGGCGACTGGCCGGGATCCTGGATTTCTAAAACCGCCGGCTCCTCTGAGGACACAAAGATGTTGGTGTACGAGGATGGCCTTTCTTCTTACTTCAAGGGATAAGTGCGCCTTTTTGAAGTGCATATTTATTGACATTTAAGACTTTTATAATATAAAATATACCATTATGTCAGCAAAAGTGTTGTGTGCTGAGCTGCTTATTTCTGACATTCGCTGACTGTATTTCGAAGATAAAAGTAACTAGTGTTGTACAGCTGTGAACCAGCATAAGAGATGCATTGAAGAACTCAGGAGTGAGGAAGGACTGTCATGGATAAACAGACCCGTGGTCTCTATGGAAACAATCAGTGTATTGTGGCTGTATCATGGGTGTTTGCTTATTAATGAGTGAACCAACATCAACAAATAACCAGCCACCAAACAGAAGGAAACAAATATGTGAATTTTCCATATAGTGTTGCATATTGGATGAAAATGTCAGTTTGCAGTTATTGTCCTATTGCTTAGTGTACTTATTTGGTTCAAGCAAAATGTATATTCTATTCATTTAGGCCATTTTCTCACCTGGTAGTCCGGTAGACTCTGTTTGATTGGGGTTGCAACAGTCAGCTGGTCCCAGTTTGCTTAGACAGTGCACTTTGTCAAATGAAGCTAAGCTTAGGAATAACATATTCCCCTGCTCATTGGCCGTGTGCCAAGAATGGCATCGAGTTCTTCAAAGCAGAGAAACTTGTCCTTTTCATTTGAGTTTGTTCACCTTTGTGCATCACTGCTCGACTGCACGAGTGAATTCCACAGCCTCCATTTCATCATTATTTTGAAAACTTCATTGTTCTTGTGAGTGTTTACCAGTAGTTGCCATATATTTCCATCTGGCCATATATCTATCAGAGCTTCTACCTCATCCTCACCCCAGGTCTGACCGTGAGCCACTTCCCTGGTCATCATGCCACGTGGCATTTGTTTTGATTGTGTTGACCTAACAATGCCCTGCATTGTCGTCCACTTGAACCTGTCTGAGATCTGTTTTTTTTAAGTCCACATACTCTTGCAGAGGGGGCGTTCCCTCCGGTCTCAATGTGCATTACGTCACAAGTTTGGTAAGTTTTTGAGTACCTTATGGATCTGTCCTCAACGTAGAAAATGGCGCAGTGCCACCGGAAATTGTGGGGGCGCTCTAGCGCAGTACAGCTCGTGTGGCGGAAGAATAGAAGAAGAACAGAACGCAACATAAACACCAAAAGATTAACAGAAATGGCTCAACTTTTTGAGGACAGTCTGTGCCATAGATTGTATATGTTAGTGTCATCTTGGAAAACATCTCGGAGTCAAAAAACAGGATGCAACCATATTTGAACGAATGGCGGCAGTGCCAGCAGAGCGTAGGGAAAGCTAACTAACTGCTAGCTTTCGGACAAGCTAAAACTTCACCAAGAAGTGTTAAACAAAGTAACATTACAGTGTTGTTAATGTGAACACTGACCCACAACTGCAGTCAAGTGCATCTTAGGTAAAACTACGTCCATATTGAATAAACAGAAGATACGAAGGTCCGACCCCACCAGCGACACTAGCTACCATAGCAACATGTAATCGCACAGCAGTGATATGTTGGATTATTTGCCATAATGTCTTAATAATCAAGCAAAAAGTTAAAGATGGACCACACCACTTATTAGAGGGAACAAATAAAATGTTTGAGACATAATGACTAAAAAAAATTTAGCTTAGCATTTTCAGACAGAAATCCAATGCAACTCCACACTAGGACAGTCTCAACTCCACACTGTCCTCTACTGGATGTATTGTGTACATCCATGCCACCATAAAGTACACACAGGAGTATAAATGCCGGCGATGTTTGACAATGTTTGATACACAACGCACTTGCGTAGAGTATAAATGGACCTTTAGGGCGCATTCACACTGGTGCCATTTGGTTCACTTCAAGGGAAAACCACATGCCTTGGGTCCACTTTAAAGTAATCCTGCTCCACTTCCATGGATAGTACAGTTTATTTAGTGTGGTGTGAACGCTCATTCACATTCTGGTGCAGACCAAAGAAGTGAACTCTGCTGCGACACTGTTGCGGTTTGCTTGCAGCATGAACACAAACTGACTATCCAGCAAACCAAAGAAAGGAAGTGACAGAGTGCAGTGCATTTATTTGAGGAACATAATTAATCCTCGTTCTTCGATACCATCATGTACAGAGGAATACGCTGAACAGCTTGCCGTCTCACCTGCTGCTCATATTGGTTAGCTTCTTGAGAAAAACACATCAGATTTGAACACCGACTAGTGAAAACATAAACCCCCAAGACTGCATAAATTTGACGTTGCTCCATCATTTATTTATGGTGAACAAGCTGGCTGAGGGGGATGAATTTCTGTTTTTTTGGTCCTGGCAGATGAACGAGCTGAGTTTTCGTCTTCCTCTTGCTTTTTGTTCTTCGAGCAGGTCTTGTGACTGGTCTGTTTCAGTAAAATGCAGCGTGAAATCCAACCAAACCAAATGAAGATGCAACATTTCTCGGCATTCCCCGCCCAATCAAACCGAATCCCCCAGACTATCCCGGACTATCCTGAATGTGCCTTAGAAATGTCCGGTGAATAAATTTGCATGAAATAACTTTCAAATACATACAGAGAAAGCCATGATTTTCTATTTTAAACAGCACCTCTCTCTGCTCAGCTCTGCTCCAAAATATCACCAACAGAAAAAACTTTCGTACCGTTTTTCAGTCCTGACAATTAGACTGTTCTGATGGTGCGTTCCAGTTGTAATTAACTCACAAATTCCGACTTCCGAGTGACGTCCCCTCACATCAGAATTCCAACTCAGGAAGTTGGAGCAACCCTGACTTTACAGTTCGATATGGCTACCACTCAAAACAACTGAATGACCACCACTCATTTCTGGTGGATTTGTTTCATATTACCCCGGCCACGCACATAGTACAATTAATTTTATATCCATTGAATGTTATGATGCGGTGCTGAACGTTACTGTACGTGTTTGGGAGGCGTCTGTGCTCGGAATGACTCAGCTTTCAGGTTTGCACCCCATGTTTTTTCGACTTTACAGCTGGAACGCGTTTAACTCTGTCTAAACTGGGATTATGAGATTTTCAGCCTTTTTCCAAACAAACAAGCTATAAGCTAATATCACTTATTATAATCAGGTGTTGGTTGAAAATAAATGTTCATTAGGTCAGTTTAGTGAAATAACCAAAATTATACTTTAGTTACTTGTTAATAATGTATAAAAGCAAAATTATGACTCAACAATACAATTTGAAAGTTTTTGTTCATTTTTTAAATAACTTCTTGACCGTGGTTTATTTTTGTTCACTTTTGCATCTGGTTCATTTACTTGATTTTTTTTCTACTTTTTTGCTCCTTTCTTCTCAACTTGTTGCGTTTCACACTTTAATTCTTGTTTTACTCATTTTGCTCTTAATCTCTCTAATTTTTGTTCATTTTCTTCTTCTTGTAATCTAATTTGGTTCCATTTACTTAAAAATTTTGTTATATTTTTTCTTCGTTTTTGCTCCTTTCTTCACAACAAATTGCTTCTCTCACTTTAATTCTTATTTTTTTCCATTTTCCTCCTAATCTCTATTTTTTTGTTCATGTTCTTCTTTTATCTAATTTGGTTCCATTTACTTAAATATTTAGATTTTTTTAAAATGTTTTTTACTCCTTTCTTCACAACTTTTTTAGAGCTTTTCTCAGTGTGCTTATAATTTTGTTAATTTTTCTTTTATTGTCTAATTTTACTCATTTTGCCGCTTACTTAATTCTTTTTCTTATTTCTCTTATATTCGTGAGTATTTCATACCTTGTGCATGTCACATTGCTCCTTTTTCCCTGATTACTTTGTTCGTTTTAAATCAAGCTACTGACTGTCTTTTTAAATTTAATGTCCCCATCACTCCCAGTTCTGACCTGCACGATTACACTGCAGCCTGGTGTGATTATACTGCACAGGCTGATGTTGTGGTTGCCATACAATTAATTGTGCCTTACTTCCATATAACTCTCATGTGCACAAGTGCATTTGAATCTACATGTGAAAAAATGTGGTAGGTGACCCTGTTCGACTTTCAGACGCAATTAGCCCGAGCGAACAAGAGCCGTATCTGTTTACATCTCTGTTTGCAATGTGTGTCACTTCATTTACACCTCGCTTATCCGGACACATTTCCTGGGTAAAGATCACGAGTACACGGGGGTATAAATGGGCTCGTAAACGCGGCGGCTTTACCTTCTCCTCTTGAATTCTGTCCTCGATTTGTTTGGAGGCGGCCTCGTGTGCTCGGAACAGGCTGATGGTGCTGCTGAGCTCCGGGTCCAACGTGTTGCCGTCTTTGTCCCGAACCACCAAATCTAGATCCAGATACCTGAAACAAACGTGTGGGGGAAAAAAAGATAAGAGAAAAGAAATGCACCGAGGTACAACGCTCAACTGTATAAAGTGGGGGGTACGGGGCAACTTTTACAAACTAAAGAAATGTTTTTGCAAAAAGTACATGTCTAGAGCCACAAATAATACTCAAACCCTCTGACGTGACGCATCGGAAACACGTTACCACCAATTTGTTATAATTTCATTCTTCTTTATTCATTTTAAAAATGTTTTGTTCAATTCCTTTATTATTTTGTTTGTTTTTGTTCAATTTATTGATCATTTTGTCAATTTGTCCTCTTTTATTCAAGTTCATTTGCTGCATTATTTTTGTAGATTTTCCTCAAATATTTCACTATTTTTCTTTCTTTTTGTTAATTTTCTTTTTTCTGTTCATTCTGTTGATATTTCGGTAAGTTTTTATCCATTTCTTCATTTTCCTGATTAATCTTAAGCTGGCTGCACATAGACAAACGCGACTCATCTCAACTCAACTGGAAATCGGCTTGATGTGCGGCGGTTCCCAACCCAGATTTTTTCAGTCTTGACGATGTCCCAACAAAAGATTCAACATGTTGAATCGCCAGGACTCAGTCTCGGCGATGTGCGGCGGTCACGACTCCGACTTTGCGACGTTTATCATTGGTGCACGTGTCACAATGCAATCAATGTTTACTGTCGATAGATGGCACCAGTTCCTCGGGGGGCGGGGGGGGGGTGGTGTTGGCAGTCTGCAGCTGTGTGCGAGGTACGGAACGAAGTGCCATCGTGTACCAGACTCAGAGTTGAGATGAGTCGCGTTTCTCTATGTGCGGCCGGCTTTACATGTTTTTTCCCCCAAATTTTGTTCATAATTTAGCTTCTTTTGTTCATTTTCTTTGATTTTCTTGGGGTGGGGGGGATCTTCATTTTTATCCATTTCATTGATTCATTTGTTGATTTTCTTTAAACACTTGGTTTGTTTATTTTATTTTGTTCAGATTCTGTACAATTTCTTGATTATTTCGTCCATTGTTGCTAATTTTTGTTCATTTTGCAGAATACTAGGTAAATTTGTTCTCGCTTTTAATATTTTAGTCATTTTTATGAATTTCGGTTCATTTCCCAGATTATTTTTGTGGCTTTTGTTGATTTCCCTGGAAAATTTCACCATTTTTCTTCATTTTTATAAATTTCCTTTTTTATATTCATTTACTTGACTATTTTGTTTGTTAATGTTATATTTTGATTTATTATTTTTATTGTTTTTCCATATTGTTTTCCTCATCTTACATGATTTTTTGTAATTTTGTTTATAATTTTGCTTTTTTTGTTCATCATCTTAAGATTTTCATTTATCTTTGCTCATTTCATTTATTACACTGTTGAGTCTTGTTCATTTTCTCGATGACTGTTCATTTTGTAGATAATTTCCATCACTTTTGACTTAATTTTTGTTAATTTTGTCTTCTTTTTTGTTGATTTTATGCTCATTTTGATTCATTGTGTGTCACTTCTATCACAAGAGCCACATGTTGCAGGCCGCTGGTATAAAGTGATATTTTGGGTGTAAATTAGAGTAGATGCACGCTCCTTGTTAATGCAGTGCTCCTTAAGTGGCACCGTTTTCTTCCAAAGCTCCCCCATTTTGTCCCGGTTTGTCTTCTGCGGAGGGAGTTGTTCATACAGCAGCACCCTGCCAGCCTGCAGTCGGTGTATTTCAACACCTCCTCCCGCCCCTCCCTGCTTCTGCACAGTCGAAGGTCATTTCTCTACCTGGCTACAAGTTTAAAGTTTCATCACAGCAGAATAGATCTTCACCATTTTCATTTTCAACTGATTCTCCAGGTCTGCTGCAGACACAGCAAGGGCTGTCATCTCATGATGGAACACAGTACGGTTTGCTGAAGCTAAATCCTTCCAGTTTGTTCCCAAGTTAAGTGATGACCTGTCGTTTTCTATTGACTGACACTGCTGACCCATTCCAGCGAGGGTCATTTTTCTTGTTATATATGAGGATAAAGGAATACACAGCGCTCTGCGAGAGGCGACAGAGATGCTACACTGGATCCTCACTTGTTGCCGTAGTCTATCTTGGATGTGACTTTCTGCTTGAGTTCAGTAAGCTCGTCTTGTGGCAAGGTGCCGGACAGGATCTGGGAACGCCATTCGATCAGGTTGTAGATCATGTCACGGACGTTGTTGAACATTTCACGCTTGTCGCCCTGTCAGAGGAAACAGACACAGGATGTGTAACAGAAATTCAAACGGCTGGTGAGAGGAGTGGAGAACAAAGTTACAAATATACAGCCTGACAATTTAATTTTCAAGTACAACCAGTAAGATCATAATACTTAAGAGGAAAATCATCCATGAAGTCTGAATACACAGCTCTGAAAAATCTGCAAAAAAGGTATTTTCATATGAAATTTGCAAACAATTTTGTCAGTGAATTTTACTATTTATAGGTATGAATTTGAGAAAAATGAACATTTTTGTTTTATTCTCTAAACTACGACAACAATTCTCCCAAATTTCAATATCGTCATCGTCAACATCACAAATGGTCAAAATAAGATGCACAATACAATACGAATGTTTTAACATGGGCAGAGTTCAGAATTCGATATTTAGTGGAATAAACCCTGATTTGCTTACTTTTCTGTGTTAAATCAGATTTGGTTCAGGTGATCAGTAGGATGAGGTGGGTTTGTGTTGGAATTCAACAAACACTGGAATGGATTTACTGTCATACATGTAAAGATGCTGACTTCAGAAACATTTACAATAGTCTCTTTATTCGTTTTTCCAGAGCTGTACCTATAGCACTGTGCAAAACATTTACAGACTTTGGGTTTGTTGTCTGGTCTTAATCTGCGATCAAACTTGTATCGACTGGGTAGCTGAGTTGACGGGGTGCCTGGTAGCGCACTCCGAAATGGCTCAGATCTCAGCAGCCCAGGTTGCAAACGTTTACTCTCTTCTCACTGCAACTCTCAATAAAAGGCTCAAATGCCCAAAACTAAATGTGAAAGAAAGTTTGTAACGACCTTCATATCTTCTATTTATTCAATATGTTCATAGTTATACATGACATACACTCGACCTCAGCTGTTGGTAAGTGTTTACACTAACAACATGTAATATGACTTTGACACTGCGTGAAGTTTAACCGCTTCACTAAGCTAGCAGCTAATATTAGCTTCCCATGAGTCCCCTGGCATGAACGCTTCATAAGCCCCGCTGCCGTTCATCCAAATATGGTTACATCCTGTTTTTGGCTCCAATATGTCGTCTGGGAAGTGACAACCCGATTGGCCTCAAAACAACCCTTCAAACTAATGGGCGACATCAGGGTCACTTTGTCCAGTTATATATACAGACTATAATTAATATATACAGACTCTGATCAATATATACAGACTATGGATCCAGACTTACTAGTGCTGCCCAACACGTCATATTTCTATCATGGTCTCTCTACAGTCCCGTCGTAGAAAGGCAGCACGGCTTGCGCTGAATTAAAATATAAACTCTTGGGTGATGTCTTTGTGAATTGTGTGCTTTCTCACCACATACAAGTCCCTCCATATCGAAGCCCATTCGCGCAGTGTGGTGGTGACCTCTTGAACCAAGGGCAGCTCGGTGGGGATGATCGTCTCCTTTTGCCTGCAGTGACAGGGATAGTGACAGTTATGATAAAGTCGCCGTGTCGCCTTCGCTGCCCTTTCCTGCCTGCGCTGAGACTGCTGCGTGTGCACAACAGGGGCGGGGGGGTCGTTTATAAATTATTTATACAATGCAAAATGCGTCATGTATCCGTTCCGTTTGCTGTTAAATTGCACATCGGTATCACTTCAAATCAATTTAAGCCCCATTTGTTCTTCTGTGAATAAAAAAGTCTCAGATCCTCAAGTTGAATTCAAGGACTTTAAAAGTTGAGGCGTCATATTCTGTGTTGTGCAAGAGAAATAAAAGAAGACAGATGAGAACCAAACAGTGTCGTGAGTTGTGCAACAAAGCCAATGCACACGTCATATCAAATCAAGTGCAAACCTTTACCCGGCAACAACCCCGCAGGAAATCAGACTATATTTCTGGTTCAAATCATGCAAAGACTGACGTTTTTATTCGTGTTTTTTGCTCATTTTCTCAATTTTGACTCTCTTTTAGCATTTTTTTAATCTTTTTTTATCCATTTCGCTTATTGTTTTGTGCGTTTTGGTTTGTTTTTTTTTTTTTGATTGCCTAATTTCTCAATCAGTGTTTTTGATCATTTTCTTCACAATTTTGTTTAGTTTGCTTCTTATTTTGTTCTTTTTGGTTTATTTTTCAGTCTTTTGGTTACTTGTTCATTTTTGTGCATTAATCTGATTATTTATTCCATTCTCTGATTCAGTTTCTCAATTCTTTCAGTGTTTTCTGGATTATGTTATTCATTTTGCGTCTTGGTTTATTTATTTTGAGTCATTTTCGTCATCTTTTGTTTGTCAATTTTTTGTTATTCTCATTGTCATTTTGTTTATTTTACTTATATTTTTTTCTCTTTGTTTAATTTTTCTCATCGTTTTATTTGTTTTTCTTCAAATTTTCAGTCTTGATTATTTCTTCTTTGTTGTGCATTTCAATGCTTATTTATTCATTTTCTTGATAATTTTTTTTTCCATTCTGCTTCTCGATTTGTTAATTTTGCATCTTATTTTTTTTGGTTTATTTTTCTGATTATTTTTCTTCTTTTTGCTTCAGCGTTTTCAGTTGTTTGATTATTTGTTAATTTTGCTTCTTGTTTTCTTCATTTTGATTCATTTTTAGTGCTTTTTTGTCAAAGATTTGTGTTTTCTGTCTTATTTTGTTCATTTTGGGTCATTCTCGTCACTTTTGCAACTTTATTTTAGCATTTAATTCATTTTGCTTCTTATTTTTTATTTGTCTAATCATTTTACCCATTTATCAGTCTTGATAATTTTGCTTTTTATATTGTTAATTTTCTTACATTTTCTTGATTATTTTCTCAGCTTTGCTTCTTAATTTGTTCTTTTTCCTTATTTTGTACAGCTCACTTCATTTTTTGTGCTTTTTCGTCAATTTCCTTCCACTCATAATTTTTATTCGGTTTACTCATCATTTTGCATCTGATTTTGTTCATTGTGGTTTATATTTCTGATTATTTTATACATTCTTCTTCTTCAGTCTTGATTTTGATCATTTTGCCTCTTGTTTTGTTCATTTTGATTAATTTTTGATGGATTTTTCTTTATTTTTTTATTTCTTATTTTGTTCATTTTGCTTCTTCTGTGTATTTTGGTTCATTTTTCTAATTTTATTCATTTTTCTTCTTTGTTAATCTGCTTCTGATATTTGTTTGCTCTCTTAAATTTTCTTCTTATTCTACTTTTTCATTGGTTTATTTCCTTTACATCACCATACATTCCACATCTTATGATGTTTCTGTTCACTGTGCTTCCACTTTTGCCAACCCTTATTCCATTTGCTTATAATTTTGCAAATTACAAGGTCCAATAATTCAATTTCGATTAGGTGCAGTTATTGCACTTTGCCTTTGTAGAGCAGAACAACATCACACAACCAAATGCAACACAAAATATTCAGTGCGTGCCGTAGAAAACGTGTAAACCGTATCAGTTCAAAAGTGGAAGTGCAGAAGTACTAACCCGCTTCCCTCGACCGTGGCCTCCTTTAGGTGAATGTAACAAGCAGGAAATATGCCCTGGAGGAGGAAGAGATCACAATGAAAACCGCCTTCTACTATCAACGGGACAGAAGATCAACGGGTAAAAAGGTCGTGAAATCAGCAGCTCACCTTTTTGGATTTCCGTCTCAACCGATGCCCTCTGTACCAGTCTGAAGGAGAGCAGAAGGATGTCAGGACAGAAACAAAAAGACGACAACCAAATCAAACTCAAAACAACTAACAAAGTTGACTTAGTGCTATATTTATACTTCATAATAACAAGAAGCCAGGACATGGCCCAGGTTTAAAACTGACAGTGACCTTTTTCCTTGAAGGTCACAGCATATTTGGAATCAGCATCTTTAAGAACCCAGGGCTATTTTCAACCTCACTACATAGCTAAGTAATATGTAACTTAGGGTGTTGTTTGCCTTAGTACCTCCCCTCCCCATTCTGACTCCCCATGTGCCAAGTTTGGTTAGTCTGGTTTCAGGGACCGGGGGAAACTGACAGGAAGGGGTCTGGCAGACGCAAAGAGCAGCACGGTGGGTGAAGGAAAGTACTCACTGACACCTTGACTGTCTTCACAATTTCTGTAGAAATACTGCTCAAATAATGCTGACGAGGGTATGATGCCACAGTGTGTTCCAACACTGCTTTTATGCAGACAGAGGGGGTTTAATTAATCAAGTAAACTTGGGACACCTGTAGGAATTAGTTTCACCAACTTTCAAGTCTTGATCAACCTCCACCTGTGCAGAACACCTGGAAGTTTTTAGCCCACGTCTTGTTCCCTGAAAAATGCCTTATTTAAAAATTCTGTAATATACATACTTTTTCAGTTTTTGGGAAACCTCAACTTTTTGTCTCTGGCAGTTCAGCGTTTACCTTTGTACCATTTCAAGCTATTCATTGAACTTGAACTGCTTGAATTTCAACAAAAAACTGGAGAAATTGAAGTGTTCGTAAACATTTAACCAGTAGTGAACCTCCGCCAAGGAGGTTATGTTTTTGTCGCAGTTATGTTGTCCGTGTGTTTGTTCACAGCATAACTTGAAAATTTATGAACAGATTTGGATGCAAAGATCAGGATGGGTCAGAAATGGTATAAAGCCCAGATTGTGGGAGTGATCTAGATCATCATCTGTAACCGGAAGATTTTTATGTGGTTCTTCACCATTGTGATATTGGACCAAATTCAACATTTGTCCTTGTAACAACACAAATATCACCAGAAAGTTTAACCAAAAACACATAGGAAAAACATAACAGATTTTACTCAAACCACAGAGTTTGATCTAGATATGGACGATATTCCGGATTTCGTGATCCAGAATGCTTACACTTACAGGGGTTGAGGTTCTCTGAGTGTTTTCTAGTTACTTATACACTCAAAACTACTACAGCTTTGCAAGTAATGTTTCTCAAACCGAGCTGGGGGATTTGCTGATTCACAGCTCCTTGTTAGTTTTGTGGTTATGGATTACTTTGTGGTTAATTGGACACTGCTATCACAATTAATGGCTTATTTGGCTGGATGTGTTAGCAAATTTCTACATCATGAAACACCAGCAAACACAGTGAATAGAGTGGGAATGCCTCGGCACCTCGCCTGGCTAATATCATTACTGCTAATATATCATTTTACTGAACAGGTGGACAGAGAAAGAGATGTGACATAATCCAATAGAGACTTGAGCTGACAGGAGAATAATATCTGACGCTGGCGTGTCAGGTCTTATCATGCAGGTCATCAGTAAGGCTGTTCTAACCTTCATATGTTTCAAGTATGTGCACCGTGTCTCCAATCTGCAGCGACAGCTCCTCCTTTCCCCGGGCGTCGTAGTTATAGATTGCTGGAGAAAGATGAGAGAGGACAATATAAGAGGAGGGGATATTAAAGCACAAGGAAAGGAGAGGGGGAAAAAAAGCAATAAAGTGTTTGGCTCCCTTGTGGCGCTAATTGTGTGCCACCGCAATGTGTAGCGGAGACATCAAACATCCACGGGACGTCCACCCACACGGGCCGACACGCTGAGGTTTGAGCTGCGGTATCGGCATATTTCAGACAAAAACAGAAACCAGTAATAACCGAGAAGAGCAAACAACAATGATCCAGCGGAAAAGAGGTCACACAGAATACGAGGTGGAGCCTAGATCTGGCCAATGCAGGTCGACTTTGCACTTTATTCTGTTCATCCTTTGTGAAATGCAGTATCCAACTGGACTGGGGCAATACACTTCTGTTGCAGTGTGATTTTATCACAATATTTAGGTGTTGATTTGAGTCAACACCATTGATTACTGTGATTGTTTCATCAAAAGCAAGTTGAATCGCACACGTCTCACCTCAGTAAACACCAAATCAACCAAAGGAACAGTGTACAAAATACTGAGACATTAAACAAAATGTCCACAAAATGAATGACAATGAAGAAATAATCTAGAAAGTGAGCAGAAATTAACAAGACATCAATCAACGCAAACTAAGAAGTAATGAAAAGGGGTTAAAATATAAAGGAAAATAAAAATATACATTACAAAAATTTGTCAAAATGAGTGAAAATGATGAAAATAAAAATGATCCAGACAATGAACAGAAATAAGCCAAATATACCTAGCGTCTGACGTGGAGGAAAGTAGCCAACGCTAACTCACTGTCCACCGTTTTCCAGCTGTGGCAAATGCTAGGTAGATATGATATGACGCAATGTTGTTGCCGTCAGGACCATAACAAATAAATATGGATTCTCTGGAGAAATAAACAGGAAAGTCATTAAATTTGAGAAAATAAAGAAAATGAACAACAATGTCCAAAGAAATTCATTAAAATGAAAATCTTCAGAGCAAAATAAAATATTGAACAAAGCAATCAATGAAACGGACAAAGAGGATAAAAAATGAACAAAAACTGAACAAAATATGTAATAAAATTGAACAAAATAATAAAAATAAAACACATTAAACCAAAAAAGTAAAAACTTTATAAAACTGAATAAAAACTAAAAAAAAAAAGTCATCAATGACGTGGACAAAAATGTGACAAAAATGAACAAAAGCTGAACAAACAATTCATTAAATTCAACAAAATACAAAATGAAAAAAGTAATTGATGAAATTGGAAAAAAATTAAACCAAAACATAAAATAAATCAATTTAAGGAAAAAAAAAGAAAAACATGTTGAAAAATTAACAAAATAGCTCGATCTAATCTACGCTCTTATTCTATTGTTAATGGAAACATTTGACAATGACAATAAACGAATCTAATTCTAAACGATAAAATAAAATCCCTTATAGCTACAAATAGGATTATATCAATATAAAAATGTATCACAGGGACAATAATGACATGTTTTTACTCCTTTCCCTCCGTCTGCTCTGCTTTTCTGGTGAACATTAATTCCACTCACATAGAAACCTAAACGCGTTGTCAAAGCTCGGCCACGACATCAGCGTCATGTTATTCCAACAATAAAATCCCCGACCGCCGACACCGCCTCGTGTTGCTGTCAAACAGCCCTTGACCGACACTTGTTACCCAGACGTCTACACACACCTCATACACACCTTACACTGGCAGAGCGATAGCCGCGGGTGTTATGGGGGGACACCAGTGTAAAGCGGTGAGACCAGTGTGTTGGGGCATCCTGCAGGGGGGAGGCCTGCAGAGCTGCCTCAGAGGTTTCAGACAGCTTAATTAAACAGATCCACCCTGTGGCCACTGAGGCTTCTTCGCATGCTCACAGTGCATCAGGTGAAATGATTATTATCCCCCTGCAAAGACCCCCGCCATGTGAAGAGCTGATTCGATTTTATGAAGAAGGTTTTTCCTGGGTCGAGACGGGGGTGGAGGTGATTTGATCATAATTATGTGTCACATTTTCTAACATCAGCCTGTTGCAGCAGGTCGAGTAAACGGGATTCATATAAACTGCATTAACCATGAGTTAACCATCAGTTAGATGTCATCAAACTTGAAACTTGTAATTGCGGGGGTTACGTTCTAAAAATAAGCCGCGATCGGCGAAATCCGCGAAGTAGATTCCAATGGAAAAACTGTTTACAGGCCCAAACATTTGTTTGAGAAACAAACAAAAAAAACAAACACTTTCCTACAAAAAAACACGATGGCCTCCAGAAACAACACACTTCATTTCAGCGCTCAACCTACGAAGCTGGACACACAAGAAACCACCAATAGTGACCCATGCGTCACAGCCCTCCCACCCCACCGCAAAACTAAAGACCCAAGGTATGTGCTACCTAGCCACAAATACTTTGCTGATGTTGCCTTGCTCCATCATCGCTGTCATTTGTATTTATTGTTTTCTTTAAAAAAGGAGGGGGAAAAAGAAAATCATGAAATATTGCAAATCAAATTTTTTGTGAAAAAAAAATAATAATAAAAATCAGATTTTATTTTTAGGCCACATGGCCCAGTTTAAGCGCCCCACTACTCCCAGAACTTAGACACATTTTGACGTACAATTTGTGAAGGTTTTCTCAAAGCACTGGCACAGATACATTACAAAATTAAATTTAAAAGTAGGGAAAAAAAAAATTATAAAATATTGTAAAAATCAATTTTGTTTGTAAAAAAAATTGCATATTTTATTTTTAGGCCTCATCGCCCAGCTCTAACTGAAGCTATCAATAAATGAACACAATTATCTATGAAATCAACAAAAAATGAACAAAATAAGCCACAAAATAAACGAAAGTTATTAATAAATAAACAAAATAAAAATCAACACCAAATGTACAAAATGAATTAAAAAAGATGAAAATAAAGAAAATTGAATAAAATAGACTGTTGAGAAAATGATATACAGTGGTCCCTCGCTATATCGCAGTTCACCTTTCGCGGCCTCACTGTTTCGCAGATTTTTTTTTAGTGCAATTTTCATGCATTTTTTAATACAGCATAAGTGCTGTGTCCCAATTGGCTAAAGGAGAACCCGCGCATTGTGTTCTGCATCCTGACTGGCTAAGGCCATTGTCAATCGATGCTCTCCGTGTTGCTGCTTAAAACAAATGCGATGGCGCCCTGGCTAACGAATTCAATCCATTCCGGCCTCGCATTCGTTGTGCGAATCATGCATTAGCCGGAGCTAGTTTTTCCATAGGAATCTACTTTGTGGATTTCGCTCATCGCAGGTTATTTTTAGAATGTAACCACCACGATAAACAAGGGACCACTGTAATCCAAACTGCAATGGATGCATTTTGTACAAAAAATATAGAGTTTGTTAAATAATCATGTCGTTTCCATGTGTTATACTGTTAAATGATAGCTAGCAGGGTCCTGGGTTCGATCCCAACACCGGGTGGTGGGGCTTTTCTGTGTGGAGTTTGCATGTTCTCCCTGTGTCTGCGTGGGCTCTCTCCAGGTACTCCCGCTTCCTCCCACAGCCAAAAACATGTACTAGGTTAATTGGGTAATACTCCAATTTGTCCCTAGTTGTGAGGGTTGTGTCAGGAAGGGTATCCGATGTAAAAAACTTTTGCCAGATCAAACATGCGAATCATTGGTATTCCGCTGTGGCAACCCCAGAGGGGAGCAGCCGAAAGGAGAAGAAGAATGGATGCATTTTGTCACCTTTTAGTCAATGTCAAGCATCAAATAAAAAGCGATAAATACTATATAAAGAGATTTTTTGGCACACTCAACATTTTAAACCCACCGATATAGGGAACTGCAGGTGCATCAACATTTATAGACATTGCAAAAAAACAGCTCTCTGGAAAGGGGAAATTCTTCAAAATTTATGGAAACACTAACTGAACTTGAATTCAAACAGTGCTCATTGGTCAGATACGACCACAGTGACCGAAACACATGGGAAATTCAGTTGTAATTCCATACAGCCTTAATTCTGCAGTCGATTCTATAGTACATAAAGCCATATTATTACAACAGTCACATTTTAAGAGAGAATAATTTCAGTTTTACTTTGGCCTTACATTTCCAATGTGCACGTACGTAGCACAGGCCCAAAATGCAAGCCTCCGAAAAATCCATCGAGCCCATAGAATGTACCAGAATGTGAGCCACGAGGCCTGACAACAGAACAAAGACCCCAGGACATGAATTCAGTGGCTCCACGTGGAGATACAAAAAAGGCATGTACATAGAGAGAAAAAAACAAAACAATCAAAAGGGAGGTGGGATTAATGTGTGCATGGCCGTCGGAGAGCAGCCTGGTCACTGTACAGAGGGATGCGCTCAATTAAACTACCATTAAGAGTAGCCAGAAACCCCCGTTAAGCCATCAGCTGCCGCATCTGTGCATTTGTTTGGAACTGGGGTCGCGAGTCTAGCTGATTCGGCATGTTAAATGAATGGCAGGTGCTGAGGGAGACCGACCAAAACAAATGGCTCTGATAGGGACATTAAAGCATCACATTTCATCAGAGTGTGAAATAGCGCTTTTGTGATTACTGCCAATAAGAGCCGTTCTCATAGCAAACAAATGGGAGCTCAGAGAACAGAGATCCTCACTGGGCGAGAGGTGCAATTACAAAATGAACACAAAAGGACACACAGGAGGATCCAGACTAATGACAACCATCAAACATAACCCTGACATGTGTGGAGATGGCGGTGCAATTTAACACAAGAACTAAATTGATTCTTGTCACGCTGGGACTGCATGGCACCTCTGATTACTCATAAACCTGCATTTCCATACCCGAGAGTAAACTTGTGTCAATTAGGAGGCAGTGAGGGAGAGAGAATCCAACAGGGGAAGAGTAAGAAGATGAAGACGAGGAAGTGGACCATACTCTCCCTAGAGTGTGCTATGCAAACGTTTGGGTTTTTTTTGGAAACAGGATAAACAGAAGCATTATTTGCCAGGGCCTCATTATCATAAATAATCTCTTACATAAGGTTGTCCAAATTCAGAAAACGTTATCATCAGAGGAAACATGTAGGAATCAGATCACAGACTCATTTGCTTACGGCACTGTGACCAGTGGGCAAGGAACTGGGCTGTTCAGTGAGGCCAACGCAAGATGCAGAAATCACAGTTGGTCACCGGGACACCATTCAGTGGGCTCCAAGAAGCCCCGGAACACTGGACTTCTCTCTGAAAATACTCAGTAAATAAATTTTTGTCACAAGTTATATCCTGGTCTCAAACATTATATTTTGGATAAGTCATCTGAATGTCCATCTCAAATTTGTTTTGCTCTGTTATTAAGATACTAAGGCAAACACCGTAAATTCCAGCCAAAAACCTGGACCCACTAAATTTAAGGGGAAAAAAAGATTTTGTAAATATAAGCCGCACCTGTGGATAAGCCGCAGTTCACCCAGTCTTCAAGAACATTTTCAAGTTCGTCCATCTGCTTTTCATACCTCTGAAAGAGTTTGTCACCTTTTTGAGGTTTCCATCTCACCGTGGATTTATGGATGTCTAGCTTATATTCATGCAGTTCCATTTCCTTCTTCGACAGCCATTATGTGCATAATGCGCAAAATGACTGATCGGAAGAATTTAGTGTGCGTGCATTTGATTTACCGTAATTTGAACATTTTCATTGGTCCCACTGTGACCTGTTCGCTAATTTCATTGATCTGTATTAGATGAATCTCGTTAGCCAGAAAAGCCATACATTAGCCATACCGTTGTTTAAGCCGCCGGATTCCAAACGTGAGAAAAAAGTAGGACTTTGTTAATCTGACAAATCTCTGCCAAGCTGGGTTTTGATTGACAGATCGCTCTAGTAACTTGACTCAGCAGCTGAGTCAGACTGAGACGGACGTCCATATCTTCTATTTATTCAGTAGAACGTAGTTTTACCTGAGAGAACTGTAGTTTTGGTTTGGTGTTTACACTAACACTTTAATATGACTTTTTGGCAATGCTTGGTGAGGTTTTGCCATGCCAGTCAGCTAGCTGTTAGCATTAGCCTACCTCTGGCATACTATGACCTGTAGCTCCACTGCCATTCATCCAAATATGGATACATTCTGTTTTTGGCTCCAAAATGCCATTGGGGAAGTGACAATCCGATTGGCCTCAAAACGTTCGTTCAGAAGCCAATGGGTGACCTCATGATCACTTTGTCTACTAATAGATACAGTCTATGGCTGGGACCAAGTATTTGTTTTATTCCTGGTTTCTTATTTTTTTATATATATATTTGTCACACTTAAATGTTTGTTCAAATTTTAACACTTGAAAAAGATAACTAAATTAACTCACTCAGGATATCTTTATCGCACATGTAGGACATAAATATACACAGAAGTGATTCTTTGGATTGGACCCATCCCTTAGGAGCAGTGGGTACCCACTGTGGGACGGTTAAGGGTCTTGCTCCAGGGCCCAGATTGGTGGTAATGAGGGTGGGGATAGGTAAACAAAAAAATGCTCTTTCTAAATAATGATTCATTCATTAATTAAAAAAAGATGTTCTGCCTAACTGGCTGTTCTACCCTTGGCAGCTGCAGGGGTGAAGCAGAAAATCTATCAGATGATTCTTTCACATTACCAAGTCAGTGAGTCTGCCAGGTTACAATGGAGGAATTTTGTCCCAAAATGTTTGTCTGCCTTGGAGAATTGTCTTAATTCACCCACACTTGAGGGTTTTCAAGCAGGAACAGCCTGTTTAAGGTCCTGTCACAGCATCTCAATTAGATTCAAGTCTGGACTTTGACTAGGCCAGTTCAAAACCCTCATTTTGTTGTTGTTGCTTTTTTTTTTTAAAGTCATCTAGAGGTGGATTTGCTGGCAAGTTTCAGGTCATTGTTATGCACCTGCACTTGAGTTTGAGGTCATGAACTGATAGCCAGACGTTCTCAGACATTTTTTCTCTGGTGAAAACGGATGTCATGGTTCCATCAGTGACAGCAAGTCGTGCCGGTCGTGAAGCAGCAAAGCAGCCCGAGACCATAACATACCTCCACCCTGTTTGACTGTTGGTATGATGTTCATTTTATGAAATGCTGGCTGTGTCCTAATTCAGGGGTTGCAGCAGAGGTCGTCTGCGAAATGGGCTGCAGTCTTCGCGGACGACGTTGTGGTCTGCAAACACTATGCCTAACGGTTGTTAAAGGAACAGTCTAGTCCACAGAGGCTGGGCAATTTCCGTACATTTGCACAGCTGTTCTTAGTCTTGCGTAATGATGTTGACGCCTGTCGCCGACCAGCTGCTGCGTAGAGATAGAGGATCTTTCACGCACGTTAGTGGTTATTTTGCCATTTAATGTCATTCATGAATTGGAAATCTTACATCTTATTTAATTGTGTATTCCTCACAAATCCCTGATTTGGCAGCACTTCCGACTGTCATGCATGTAATGCATTGTGGGATATGGTGGGCTTCGAAGGATACATCAGTTGTGTCCATCGTTTTTCGCCTGATAAAGGCTGTATTTGTCAGCTGCATATGAAGAAGCCGTTGAAATGGGACAGACTTCACGCTCAACTGGAAAATGCGGCGAACATCGGCTGCAACCCCTGAACTGGGACACGGCTATTGTTAAGGTTTTACACCAGATGGAACGGGACACACAGCTTCCAAAAAGATCAACTTCCGTCTTGTCAGTTTAAGTCAGTAACATGTGTTTGATATGGGAAAAAAAAATCCTGAAGGGTGTGAATACTTTACACCTTTATATACAGCATTTACAATGCTGTATATAAGGCTGTCCACATTCAACAAACATTATCATCAGAGGAAACAAGTAAAGAACCAGATCACAGGCCTATGCACTTCATTAATGCACCCCTCCCACAATTAGCTTCAGCTAAACACTAGGCTGATTGTAATTCTCCTCCTCGGGCTAACTAATACACTAATCCACACAGAGTATAACATATCATTACACTCAGAGGAGAATATGGTGATGGGAGAGGGGAGGGGAGAAGTGAAGTGAAGAAGGAGATGAGTAGGAAAAGCTCAGCTGAAAGAGCCTGAACCTCTTCATGTTCTAAAAAGAAAAGTCTCTGTGGGATGAGAGCCAACTAGTAAATCCCAGACAAGAGGATTCTCCTGCAGGAAAGGAGTGGAGTCAGTTCTCTATCTGGCTCAGACAGGACCGCAGTGAGCCAAGAAGCAGAAAATCCTAAAAATGTCTCTCAGGAGGTAGGTATAGTCAACGGCTTTGTTTACCAGCAGAATCACGTCAGAATCAGTTGAGTGAAAACAGTTCAAGCTGACCTAATACAGCATGATAATCACCATTTCAACTGCTTATACACTACCACTCAGAAGTTTGGATACTTTCTCCTTCCATCGTTTTTTATGTGCAGGGGAAGGGTGAGTCAATCAATAGTCCTTTTACTGCTACTATAACGACTGTAAAAATGTAGTTATACATATAGTTATGCTTTCCACACACACACGCGTTGGGCTGTCCACACAGCACACACACACACGTTCGGCTTTCCACACGCGCACACACGAAGGTCGGTCAATCTGAAAATTTGTAAAAACTTTGAATGTGCCCTGAAGTGCAGTCACCAAAACCATCAAAATAAAATTGGCTCCAATGAGGACTGACCCTGGAAAGGAACACTACGAGCCACCTCCAGATAGCAGAATTTAGCAGGCAGCAGTGATTTGTCAAAGTCTTTTCTTTCATGTTACAAGCAATATCACCACCCGTCTCTACAGCTGACAGAATGGTGACATTAAAGTAGTCAATGTCAGTGGGGCGACACGGTGGTGCAGTGGGTAGCACTCGTGCCTCACAGCTAGAAGGTCCTGGGTTCGCCCCAACACCAGGTGGTGGGGCCTTTCTGTGTGGAGTTTGCATGTGCTCCCCGTGTCTGCGTGGGTTCTCTCCGGGT
>JAQQAE010001613.1:7423-24793 GCA_029823295.1 Pseudamia nigra
TGCTGACAACCAGGACAACCAGGTCGAGTGCTGACAACCAGGTTGAGTGCTGACAACCAGGTCAACCAGGTCGAGTGACTCACAGCCTCAGCTGCCAGTCTCACGCCGGGTTGAAGTTGCAAATTAAAAACTGCAAATCCGGCCTATTTAACTTGAAATGAAAGCTTAAAGCTGCAGGTCGTCCGTTCCCAAACACTGGGTCAGGGCTGGTGGGTGGGTCGGGGGTGAAGTTGTTGAGTCATTGAATAAATGCACATTTCAAGCAAACGTGATGCTTTTGAATATATTCCTCTAATGGTTACGACATCTACAGTGTGTGGTTTTTCTTCCGGCGACTGGACGGGTTGTTGGGATTGAAGACGTTTCGTTACTTGTCCAGGTAGCTTCTTCAATTCCAAGTGGTCTAATGCGGAAAACCTGAGTTTATATGCAGCGACTCAGGACTCCACCCTCCCATCCCACGACCTGGATGACTCAGAACCTCCACCGAAATGGGTATGATACTCCTTTTGTTTTATTCATAAAGATGAACAAATAAATGCAGCTAAAATGGCCAAGAATCTAGATTGCAGAAATTAAATTCACGTTAATCATCAACACTGCTCGAGATGAACTTCTTCATTTGTTGTAGAGCGGATCGGAACCAGGTCTGAACGGGTGCACATTTGAATGCGTCACATATTTCAGCCAAAAGATCTTCCTAAACCCTGAATAATATGCGCGTATCCCATGTTTGAATTGGAAAATGATCTGTTTGGCAAGAAGTCCACGTCGTGTCTATATAAATGGAATATGCTGTTTACGTGACACCTACCTAGCGAAGCAGATTGTCATGTTTGGAACAAGAATAAGCAGATTATTAATGTGCATGTCAACATAGTGGCTGAGAAACTGGGAGAGGATAAAGTTTCTGAAGAAAAACGTGTGAGCACTACACCGAGTGGGAAAAGCTTGATATTGTAGAGGATGAAAGAGAAAGGGCTGTCAAGCCCCCCCCCGGTACCAGTGATGTCACAAAGATTAAAATCACTTGTTACAGCAGAAACAAAAACGCTGTAAGATTAACTCACGACAGATTGGCGAAACCTTTACAGGACCTTTGCACGGGAGGAAGGGAGAGGTAGAACAAAACCACACATTGAAGCTGGGTAGTGGATTCCTACCCAGTGAGGCAGAATGTCATGCAAATCAGGTGTTTTAGGAGGAGTAAAAACCAAACTCCGAGCTCTGAATGGGTGTCGGGATGGAAGAGGGAGCAGAGTACAGCACAGTGATGCCCATACGGTGAATACTGAAAAGGCAACATCGTCCTGTGAGAAGCCTGGGATATTGGAGAGCTGTTGGGATCGTCAGTCTCTCCTACATGCATATTCGTCGGTTACAAACGATAGTTCGGGTCCTCGAGGGTTTGGAGGGGCATGGCTGGTGAGATAGGCAGGCGCCACTTCGTTGCGAGGAGGCCACAGCAGGTGATACTGTCAAAGAGGCATTATGGTGTTCTTCTGTCTGTGTGAGGTCTGATGACTGAGACGAGAGCCCTATAGGTCGACAAACACCACGTGTCGGATGGGAGAGATGTGTGGACGGAGCGTCACGAGGAGGGGTGAAGGGTCGAAGCCTCCGAGTCCAGATGGTCGTGTTTCTGTTTGACGATTATTGCTTTTTCCTGTCTTTCGCAGGCACTTCAGAGGATTGGACTTTGGCTGACGAGGGAATGGCCCAGGTGATGAGGGAAGCGAGCTGAGGTGTGCTTGTGAGCTCTAACTTTGTTATCGGTGACCGAAAGCCATCACCCAGCGGGGGGCCGGCGAGGATCTGAGACTGCGAAAAGGCTGGTGCTTTGAGTCGAAGACCAGTCTCCTTGTCCCGGGTCGGGGTCAGAACCTGAGGACTCTTAGCCCGCTCTGCTACCCGACTTCAAAGAGATCAAGGGCTGAGGACTGGAGATTTAGAGGTGGGGGGTGCGAGGGAGGCTGAACACCGCTTCCCTCTACGTTCATTTATGTCCCTCTACATTTCTTGCGCGTCTTCAGTCCGTGTGGTTGTTGACGTGCTCCTTCTCCAAGCCATCCTTCGCCTTCTGCCTTCCAGAACCGGTCAGGACCTTGTAGCAGCCTCGGGTGATCTTATACATCCATACAGTGTTCAAGATATCCAGGGCGATGCAGGAGGTGATCCAGGCCACCTGGGCGCCCAGTCCTAGCCGCTCGAAGGCTGGCGTGCCAAAGGTGGCGAAGACGCTCGCCCAGTATGAAGGCATGACTGCAATACGCACCAGGAAGAACACCACCGCCATGGCAACGCCGTTTAGGACCACCATGCGGTGTGAGCGGGGGTACTTTAATGCCTCAAAGAACCACCTGCACAGACAGTAAGAAATGTTAGATTCAACGATAAATCATACATGACACACACTAGTTGGGACACGCCTTGTCCGTCAGTCGTTTTCCACATTGTCCATTAACACTGAAGACATGCTAGTGATAGAACTCAGGCTCCTTCTGAGTCAGGATTTCGACCTGTGTTGTGAGTTTTGTGACCCTCGACCTCTCCATTCATGGTTAATGATGATAACAAGAAAATGAGAACATTTAAAATTTGACAAATCACCTCAAGTCCAGGGTCACCCGCTTTCCAGGTTGACCGAGATCTTGACCTCATACACATTTGGTGCAAGTTTTGTGACCCTCGGCCTTTCCATTCAAGAGTTATTACTTTTAACAAACCAAAGTTTGACACCCGCCGGCCGGGCGACGACAACACACCTCCAGCCCAGAGGATGATGGGTAAAAACCAAACAAAATAATCAGCCAAATGACCCACGTTTAGCTTTGATGGAAGCTTTGCACACTCATGTCATTTGTCATATTTAGTATTTTTTTCCCAGATATTTCATCAGATTCATGAGTCACATGTCACACAGAGTGGTTTTCAGTTGGTAAGTGACCTGTATCATTGATGCCATTTATTGACACCCGGTTTCTTGTGCAGAGGATGGATACAGAGTCGATAACCGTAGTGTCATTACAATACGACCGACTTCGTATCCAGCCTTCGTCTGCGCAGGAAAAAACTCACGGCCTGAAGCGCAATAAGACGACAAACATTGACACAAAAAAGTCCTGACGACACACGCCTGTGAAATGGAAACTGTTGACCTCATGAATGTGATGAGATAATAAATACCATGTGTGTTCCAAGCTGTCATCAGAGCCAAATGCGGACAATCTGAAATATAAAGCGTGTTCTGGGTGTTTTTTTTTTTAACCCTTTTTTGTTTACTACATCATTCCATACATGTTCTTTCACAGTTTGGATGCCTTCAGTATTCATGTACAATGTTGAAATGATAAAAATAAACAAAATCACCGAAGGAGAAGGCGTGTCCGAAGTTTTGACTGGCCGTGTATATATCCAATCCAATCCAATCCATTATAGCCTGTGAATTTACCTGGTAAATTAGAGCATATGATTTGAAAATATGCAGGTAAATGCAAACAAACTATGAAAATATCAAACATTCGACAGCCAAAAGTCAGGACAGAAAAAAAAAAAGCTGTCAATCACATATTTAACCTCCGGAAACGGTCAAAACCACCCGTCGTTGGGTAGATTTTCCACAGCCCGAACACAACGAGTCCGGGGAGAGTTCGAGTTTCTTCTCAGACAACTTGAATTACAAAACTCTAAAAGGGTAATTATATCATTTTTCAGCAATTTATCCGGTAACAATGCCAAAATGTATCTGGTAATAACACTGTGCACATATTTATCCTATAATCTGTAACTGTTCCACATCACATGTAATCGATGGATTATAGTGGAACAAACGTACTGTTGTGTGTCTGTATATTAACCAGATTATTAACTGAACAGACATTTTATAATAATTTTATAATAAAGGACTAACATGGAACGTTTGTGCCACAGCTTTTGGAAATGGCTAAAGTATTAAATCTAGCTGTTTTTCTAATGTGGCTAAAAATCACAGTTTCCCCGTTTTTTTTTTCTGTGTATGCAAGTAAAATACACAATTTGATTTAAAATAACTTTTCTTCATAAGAAACACATGCCATACAGTGTACCGGAAAAGTGCTAAGAACACAGCTTTACTATTTATTTGTGTGTTTGATGAACATTTTATTGAGGTTATGTTTTTGTTGGCATTAGTTTAATTCATCTGTTTGTTTGTTTACAACGTTAACTTGAATTAAATTTATAAATGGATGTGTATAAAATTTTCAGGATTAGTCAGAAATGGCCCGAGGACCAATCGAATAGGTTCTGGAAGTCTGGGTCCAGAGGACGAGGTCCTGTGGACGTGATGACCCAGGACGCTGCGACTTCCGGGGCTGAGGACGAGCAGCGACTGCAAGGCCACGAACACGACAAACTCACAGCCACGTCTAGTGGAAAGTCTGCCCATTCAGTGATGCGTCTACGAACTGGATCTTCAACATAAACTTCAACAGAAAATCACCATTACGGAAATAATTTTTGTGAGTAACTATTGAGCTAATAATGACATGCATGTGATTCCAAATGCCAATGGTGGGTTTTATGGTCAAATTATAAAAATAATGAGGGTTAAATCAATCTAAGAATATTACTTATGGCGCGATAACATTATGGGGGAAATGAGCATAGGTTCAAATGATGACGGTAGGTTTTCACTGCGCAGACAATCTGAGCTGCGTTGGCGGAGGTCTGATCTCACCCGGTGCTTTTTTAGCTCGGCTACATTTTCTCTCGGTTCCTAATGTAAATATAAAACGTCATTTACAGAAAGTGACAAGCGGTTTAATCAGTTTGTGTCTTGGCACGTTGTCGACCAACCGGTCTTTCGTTTTGTCGTCTGCTGATCTGAGCAGCTGAACTTCCTGTAAGGACTTTGGACAAATCACCCTCCACCCGATCACGTTCGACACGTTTTCTCAGAGTCGGGGTCAAAGTCTGAAGAAATCTGATACTTTTTCTAGGGTCGTTTTTCTGAATTTAGGGAATCTACATTATTCACAAACAAAAACGAGATCCTGTGCTAAAGTCTTGGGTCGTTGTTGTCGTGACAAGGCCGTGACGGGAAAATACGTCAACTGGAAACGTGTAAACAGCATTAAAAACAGTGTGTATGGACCAAAGTGACAAATGCAAAAAAAAGTCTAGTTCATGTCCTAAGAAAGATTTGGTGTAAAATTCAAGAGAGGCAACTCCAGAAAGCTGGAGATGTAGTAAATATACACCAGGATAATACTAAATACTGACTTTTAGTTGTGATTTTTGTGTGTTTTACTACTGCCTATATGAAGTATTTGTACAGTATATGAGTAAAAGCAAAAAGGTCATAAAAACTACCTGAGCAGTGCGTAACTAAATGTGGAATTTTTATTCAGTTTTATTGTTTTGATCCCTTTTGTTAATTTTTTAAATGTGTTTACCATAACATACCATCTTTATTTATAAAGCGCCTTAAAAACAACAAGGCTGACAAAAGTGCTGTACAATAAAATAACCATAAAGATTGTTGATTTTTTTCAATTTTGTAGGTTGTATTGCTCATTGTCCCTTATTTTCTTGATGATTTTGTTCATTTTTGCTCATTTACCTGATGGTTTTGTTAACTTCATCTTATTTCGTTGTGTTTTTCTTGATTTTTTTTTTGTCAATACTGTTATATTGTTCATTTTTAATTCACCTGATCATTTTTTCTTCACTTTTGCACATTTTGTTGTACATAGTTTTTTTTTATATTGTTTTGCTGATGTTTATGAGTTATTTAAAATCATATTTGTCAATATTACATGATTGTTTTGCCATTTCTTTTTCATTTTGTTGTGCATTTGTTCATTTTTTTCAATTTTGTTTGTTATAATGTTCACATTAATTAATTTACTTCATTATTTTCCACATTTTTTCTCATTTTGTGGCTTTTGGTTACTGTGATCACTTTTGTTAATTTAATTAAATTGTTTACTTGAGTATTTTTTACTTTTACCCATTTTATTGTGCAATTTGTTCATTTTTACTTAATTAGTGAATTATTGTTGTATTTTGTAGATTTGTGTTTATTTTGTTCCCTTTTTGTTCCCTTTGTTGATTATTTTATAAGTTTTTCTCATTTCGTTGCTTGATTTGTTCATTTTAGTTAATTTACATGAATATTTTGTCCATTTTGTTGGAGCCCATGTATTTTTTTTATGAGTTTTGTTAATTTTCCCCACTGAGCTGTGGCCAAATGAAACAGAATAATAAGTACCGGTACATTTTTTTCCTAAATAATAAAAACCACCTATTCTCTGAAGCAGATTCTTTGAAAAGTGCATGTAACTGAGTAAATGTACATGAGTACTCCCCACCTGACCCCGTCTCCAAATTGACTCACCTTTGGTTTACAAATGGCGTGGATAACTCTGAAATGAGACGAAAGTTGGCAAAGTATGGAAGCACGCCGCGTGTCTGCAAAAAAAAAAAAAAAAACACAAATATAAAACACAGACTAAAGAAATGACAAATACATTATGTTGAGTCAAAACCGGGAATAATTCATTTGATTCGAGATGAGAGGTGAACGACCTCTGCTTTCATTCTGCAGGGACTCACCAGCACATATCCGTATGCATAGAGCGCCGCCAAGTGGTGACAGACAAAAAAGCTGTCCCCCATCGTGCTCCAGTTACATGCTAGCAGCACAAGGTCTGAAAAATGGAGGAGAGGTGGGTCAGGGAGGCGGCAGACCGGTGCAGTTTGCAGAGACATAACGGACTTTAAAAGGCAGCAGCTGCACCGCCGTCGACCCCAACCAGGAGCTTCAAACGACAGACACAGGACGTCTAAAGATGTCTCATCGACTCCAAAACGGATTCATTCATTTAATTCACATCCCATATCGACTTTGGACCCAAATGTAGAACGATGCATTATGAACTGTCATCATGTTTCCATTATGACTATAAATGAGTAGCATTTACTGTCGACAGTGAGATTTACAAGAATGAAGACAATTTTAACTTAAAGGCAAACTATGTCACTTTTACCCCATAAAATAGTCGTCATCCAATAACAGTATCTGATTGTGTGACAGACCTGCACAGACCTCATCCTCTGCCTGTATTTTAGATTTTCATTTTATTTTGCCACGGTCAGGGCGTCCATGGGGCATTTGTGGCTCGTAGCCCATTGGACAGTAGGCGTCCAGCCCTCAGCCAGTGAAAGGTGCAACTGTAGCGACCAGGTTCACAGTGGAACCCCGGTATACGAGCGCGTCGGCTTACGAGGAGGAGAAATTTTTGTACCAGCTCACGTGCAAAAACAAAGAAAAGAAATCAAATTGCAAGTAAAATTGTTCACGAGTCCTCTGGTAGAGCGCACGTGTGGCGACTTCCTGCGACGTCAGCGAGCCCAGAAGCTACGAGATGAAGCGAGAGGAGCGCGCACGCCACACGGACCTCCCACTGCCTCCGTCGTAGTAAAAGTGTTAAGTTCTTTCTTAGATTAAATTTGCTCTTTACTCCATCAAGCCTGCGCCGCCTGTAGCCGTCTGTCTCCAAGGTAACGTGTCATTATGAATCATTTTTAGAACTAATGTCATGCATTCCTTTTCAGATAATAATAATAAATAAACATTCTTTTCTAGATACCTGACGTGCGCATACGGGTAGGCGTGCATGTGTACACGGGAGTTTTATTGGGTCTTGGAACAGATTAATTGAAAACCGGACCCGGGTCACGAGTTTTCCGCTTAACGAGCTCGATCCTGGAACAAATTAAACTCGTAACCCGGGGTTCCACTGTATATTTTCTGATCAATACAAGTATTTCACACAAAGTGCAAACTGCCACACATCTTCAATAGCTGCCAGTGCTTTTAGTTGGCATTCAACTATAAAAAAAAAAAACCAGAAGTGCATATCCGTGTTTAGCTGCAACATGTCAATCGTGTCCTTTCTCCTTTTTTGTGTGTACACTTTACACTGAATGACGTCAGCAGCCCGAGGGAAGTGATCAACAGTGAGAAAAACAAAAACGACTCACCGTAAAGAAGGTAACCACAGGTTATGGCTACGTTGAGCTTGACGAGGTTGGGGTCACCCCTGTGGAACAGCAGAGAACACTGGGTAAAAACTCAAACCCCTCGGGGGAAACTGTAAAGCACACAAACCGGAGGTGCACCGCTCTAATTAATCACTGCCGTACAGCAACACCAAACAACTCAGCTCCGTAATTAAGGAAACAATGCTCACACACCAATCATGAATTAAAGGTTGCTGAAGGTTGATTGGTTAATGACTGTTTAATGTCAATGACTTGCTGCGAGTCTGTAACAAAGTTGTTGATTAAGAACACAAAGGCCTGAGGACAGAGGAGTTTATCTGCATTAACATGCCAACAAATTACTGCACAGAATCTAAAAATAAAAAAAAGGAACAGTATGTCAAATTAAACCTGAATAGAGTGATTCATAAATTATATATTGCTCCGTATTACACTGAAAAAAATACAACACACAATGTTACAGCCCATGAAACTACGTGCTCCCCCAAATCAATACTTATTTTACCTTTGATGGATCTAAATGACACAGCAAGGCATTTAGCACTTTGTACTGTTTATGACACTAAAAAAAAAAAAAAATAAAAAAATAAAAAAGTCCAATATTGTTACACCTACTTTTATATCAGTACAGATTATATGAGTCTGTTAAATACTGTTGGCAAAATATAGAGTGTTCATTTGATTTTTTACATACAGTAGTTAACTCTGATTACATCGCGAGTTGCCATAACTTAATTAGGAAACAGGTCATTCCCAACATGAAATCAGATCATATTCTGTCTATAAGTCACTAGAGCGATGACATTTTCCTGGGGAAAAAAAAAAACCAAAACAAGTCAGTAATATTGGCTGATTACTGGCTTAAAATTTACAGTTCTTTTGGCTGACGGGGGTGCAACTAATGCACTTTGGGGATGATTTGTGATGTCACCAGAAAAAAAAAAAAAAAAAATTATACAAAATGGCTGGTTTTTCCAGGACCGACAGCACAGTTCATTTTTCCACAGATCTGATTTTACACCACAGAGTTTATATAAACCCCAAAAAGATGAATCGTCTCAGTATGGAACCGTCAAAATACACGTATGACGTGAGTCACATGACGACGTACCCGGGTCCGACTTTGAACAAAGCATAAGGTGCAACATGACAGCGTTTGTGTTTCCAGACGCTGCACACGTTCTCTGCCGGGGTAAATGTGGACTGAGTGAGGTCAGTCCAGCAGCGCCCCCTCTTCCTCCTCACCAGGCCGTTGGAATGTGTGCACAAACTCCTCCACCTGCATCAGCACCAGAACCTCCTGACCTACAGCTGCTCCACAGGCTTCCTGCAGAGTTACACATCAGGTCCTGCTCCTCACCTTCAAGGCCGTCAACGACCTCAGCGACCCACCATCAACGCTCCCACCCAGTGGGAGGTCTTCTCCTGCCACCCGGCTCACCCTCCCACCTGCTCCTTTGAGAACCACGGAGGTCCGGAGCCTTCAGCCGCTCTCCAATATTAAAACCCGTTTGATGATCTGAAACGTTTAAGTGGACGCCGGAAATGTTTGAGAGCTGTGGCTCGTAGATCGAGTGGGTTGTTCATGAATCGGGAGGTTGGTGGTTCAGTCCTCGGTGTATGAATGGAAAGTAGTGTTTAAGTGCAAGACTATTTACCATTGATGGCAAAAATAAGAAAATACAGGTTGGTCTGAAGACGATCCATGTTTCCAGATGCGTGGACACCGTTAACCACAAGGAATTCTTATGGTTCTAATCAGCGTTAGGGACTGAAGATCACAGTGTTCAGAGATTTAAAATTTTACTGGTTAACGTTTGAAGGCTTATTTGTGATTCTTTGTAAAGTTTCGGGAAAGCAGACAGTTATTTGTGGTTTTAAATTATTAAACATAAGACATCAAATTATAGAAAGAGAATAATGTGGACAAGATGAAACTATTGTGGAGGATGCAAACAGATAAAAGGGAATTAAAAAAAGCAAAAAGATGAACATGACCTACAAAACAGAAAAGTGCACAAATGATGTAAATAATGCAAAAAAAAAACTTTTTTTTTTCTTTTTAAAAAAAGCCAGTGTACATTTTAAATCCAAGTAAATGAATGAAATTTGAGTTCCTTTCATGAAAATGGGGACATTTAAAACCCATTTTAAAAGTGATTTGACAAACAAAACCCAAAACAACCTATAATCTATCAATCAATCTAGATATGTTACTATATACTTCAAAAATACACATGAGAATGATCATTATTGGCCCCATTTTTAGTCCCAAACTACCTCTGTTACAATATTGTCTCGAGTAAATAAATGAAATCAAACACTGGATTTTACGTCCACAATGTTCCAACACAGTTGGTTTCTGATGAATTTGCCTTCTCCGTGCCAGCGTCTCCTGGTTGGAGGTTACGGTACATTTAAGCTGCGCCTCAGAGCATCTGTACGTCTCCTCATTTCCCTCCTTCGACAAAACGTCCCCACGAACGCCGGCGAGTTCCGGCAGCACGTCCGTGACCGCTGTGTGTCCTTTCAAACAACGACGAAGGTGTCTGCTTCGACAGACATCCGATCCCGGTATCGGTGACAGGGATCGGGTCGCACATGACTGGCTGACCGCGAGTGTAACACAAGCTCACATACTGTATAAAACACACACACACACACAGACTGTACGACGGGTCAGCGTGACCCTGAAATCACCAACGTCTGCCTTCATCCCGTTTGTTTCACCTCGACAAACCTCTGCCCTCAACTTGTTGGAGACAAACATACATTTTCTCACGTCACTTGAGCCTGAACTTGCTAAAAACACTTTTTGTTGTGCTCGGCTCCACTTTATTTTTTTATTCCTTCGTGCCGCCAGTGAAATCCTTGCGTATTTAACTTCCGCGTTTAAGTGGCGACGTCTGTTTCAAAGAGCACTCTGTGCTCACACCCCGTTAACCGATCAGCTGGATCGCTTTACCGCTGCTCCTGAAAACCAAATATGAGCTCGGATAACGTCGCGTGAGTGCGATCATCAGACAGTCTGGAGTCCGAAGCCCTCCGTCATAATCAGATCAGCGTGATCTGCCCTCGCTTGATTAAATGTACAGTAAAAATGAATGTTACTGTCAGTGTATGCTTAAGGGAGTGGAATCGAGCCAGGAAAGAGCCATAAAGCCTTTTACACAGGAGGAGGTGGATTTAACGGTACCGGCACAGCTGATTAAAAGAAATGATGGGACAGTACAGAAGCAAATAGTGAACTATAAAATGGCACTTAAAACTAGAAATTTATATTCAGCTCGTAATATCAGGGCGATGTACAGAGTAAAGCAGACTGCTATCAATTTTTTTTTTTTTTTTTTGCCATTCATGAAAATCGGTAGCAGTCAAACATTCACATCATTTTCCTTATAGACGGAATCATATAATTTGGCTTTTTTGAGTATGTTTAAAAAAAACAAACTCTTTAATGTCAAGGTAAAAACAGATTTATATGAAGTAAAGTTAATTAATAACAAATGCATAATGGAAAATAAGTGATTGCATAAGTATTCACCCCCTTTAACATTACTGACTAAATGGGCAGCACACCGGTCCTTATTGCTATATGAATTTTGTCATAAATCCTATCGAACTAAAGCCAAGCTGGACCAAGTAAGAAGACAAAAACGTATCGCTTTCATACGGAATGGGAGGAGCCGGAGGGGCGCCCCCCCTCCCCCGGGAGGGAGACCCGGGGAACGTTAGTGCCGACGGGGAGCGGACGACCCCCGCGCCGGGCGTCCTGGAACTCAGGGGCACAAAGGCGATAGATGACGGAGCGACCGGATCGAACCAAATTCCCAGTAAGTAGATCATTTTGACGTGGTCATTTTATAAGTAGCTCACATGCTGAAAAAGTGTGAGCCCCCCTGCCCGAAAGCCTTTGCAGGCAGTGGAAATTTGTGTTATGATGGATAAAACAGCCATATTCACATTATGTTTGAATACTACCTCTGTTTATTACATTAAACAGGAGATGATTTTTTTTTTAATTGACAGTAGGGCCCAGTATAAAATAAACAAATTTTCTGATTAAAATCTATCCTTTAAATAATCCAACACCAATGAATAAAATCTAGATTTTTAAAAAAATATATTGCATTTTCACGTGGATGGACCAGGACCTTTTACCCTTGTAACTGCTCTGCATTTAAGAAATGGCAATTAACTGTAATTTTTTGTGGTTGATTTGTGATGTAAACACTATTTTTAATAAAGTGGCAGGTTTGGAGGGTTTCTGGGGCAACTGGCATATTATTTTGCTGAGGTTCACATTTAAAGGTCGACCAATATATCGAAAAGGCCAACGCAGTACACTGCCCAGTCGAAAAAAGTAACAACGTAATATTTCATGGGACTACCTTTACCCTTAATTACAGCACACATTCACTGTGGCATGGTTTTAATAGATTTATGCAGTGTCACATCATGAGTTTCTGTTCTTCATCTCGTCACTCTGAGCATTGTGTGACGTCCACTCATGGTTCACTCTGTCACTAATTTAGCTCCACGAATCCTGGCTTTGTCATCTCCGAAGGTGTCCATCAAGAGCGAAAAACAAAAATTGATGCAAAAAGAAATAAGACATGAGAAGCTCTTTCATATCAGAAGTTGGAATTTCCAACTCATCCATGTTTTTCCGACTTTGCAGCTTTGGAGTTTACGCCCCATAAATCCAGGTGGTGACTTTTCTGGATGAGCAGTGTCATCACAATAAAGCAGAAACAGCTCATACTCTCAGAAATTAACTATTCTGACTTGATTACAACCTAATAACTGCTCAAATTAAGCAGCACATCTGAATCTCGTCAAGTGTGATGGTGATTTTTTTGAGCAATTATTTACCCATACACACTGAACTAGAATGTGTCCAGAGACCCGGTCCCCGTGTCCAGAGACCCGGTCCCCGTATCCAGACAGTCTGCGGCGTTCGTCCACATGAGTGCAGGCGAGAAACTGTCATGAAGGCAACACAAACATTAGGAAAGTGACCGACACTGGGTAGGAAAGGTCACTGAGTAGGACCGGGACCGGGACCAGGACGAGAGCCCGTAACAAAAAAACCCTGTAAAACCCCGTGTTCCATTAAGAGCTTTTATGTTTAAGATATTTTAACCATATTCACATTTTACATCTATTTTAAATTATTCTGCTTTAACAATTTTCAAGTAGTATCTAATAAAAACCATTCACTTAAACAAGGCAAGTGGGTTAAATGTCTTGCCCAAGGACACAATGGCAGAATGACTGGGATGGAGTGGGATTTGAACTGCCAACCCTTTGGTTACCGGAGGCCCTACTCTACCTCCTGAACTACGGCCAATAATGCTAAACCGTTTTCTGTCGCGTTTTTAATAAAAAATTTAATTTTGTTTCTTTTAAAACAGTCAATAAAGCAGCACATGTCAATTAATCTAAATCAATCAATCAAAAATGAACCAAATTAGGTGGGGGGATTCACCACGTCCAAACAAGTCAGTAAAAACAAGTTAGTACAGTTCAGAAGGTTTCACCTCATCTGATTTGGAAACAGGCAAAGATTAGCAGAGGTTTTAGGAAATCTCCATCAAGGAGCCCACTGGGTTGAAAAATTAAAAGTTTAAATTCTGCCACGAAGCATTTCGAGCTCAGCGCGACCCCTGAAATGCGGTCGGCCCCTCTCCTTAGATGACCCGGCGCGAGCGAAGTTCAAGTCCAGATAAGCCAATCGAGCGGCGCGGCGGAGGATTGTGATAACGTCCAGGGCCGGCGAGAGCTGGCAGGGACCTGGACGCAGCCGCGGTGCGACGCGTCTCAACGACGCTGTAATACGATCAGATCGACGGGAGGATTAATGCTTGCACCATCGTGCTGTTGCTGCCGGGGATCAGTGGGGAAACGAACGCGGGGGGGTTAAACCGCTGTGCCTTATGCAGACACGTACACCGGAAAAATACTGACACTGCAATATGTTCTAGTCTGCACGTACAGTGTTTGGGCAATAAATCGATACCTATGAGCACTGAGAAAGATATTATACATGGCGATATTTTATTGCATCTTTTTGGTTTTATTTTCTTTACCTCCTCATTCGTTGTGGTTTTTGATTTAATGCCATTTCGGGGCAATGTTGTTTTTGCATATTTTACATGGCCCTTTCTTGTATCAGACACACCAACCTTTCTTCAATCAATACGGGGAAGAAATACTGCGTTTTCTCCACATCTTTCTTTTCCCTGTCAGAGTGACACCTGGCACATCTGTTCTCGGTCTCACACACACACACACACACACACACACGGCTCTAATATTACCACATGAATCTGCCTATGCCTGCCTGCACGGGAATGTGAAACTTTTAGCTCCCGTTTGTGACATTTCTGTTCTTTTACTCACCGTTTTCTGCTGCTGCAACGTTGCTGCAGAAGCTCAGTGAGGAGATAAGTGGAGGAAATGCACGGCGGCTGAATGGAAATCAAACCCTATCCGATGCACAATCTGGGGCTGCAGGCGTTCGGGCTCGGCACGGTGTTGAAATCAGGACTGAATTCACAGCGCACCTTTTTAAAAAGGACAATTAATCATCACACGGGACCAAAACGCAGCCTTTAAACCCGAATAAATGAATGCGGTGGAAGTACATAACACATTAAAATTAATCAAAAATGAACAAAATAAGCCACAAAAAAAAAAATGAATAGATAATGAACAAAAACTTAAAAAACAAAAACAAAACAAAAACAATGCAAAAAAGCCACAAAATTAACAATATAATCAAATAAAATCACCCAAAATAACACGATTAGGACAAACTGAACAAAAATTCGGAACAACTGACTTGATGAAAATGAATTTTTTTAAAAAATGAACAAAATTATCAGGTAAAAAAAGAAAAACAGAACAAATAAAATACACAAAGTTAACAGTAAGTAACTAAAATAATCCACAAAGAACAAAGTTTTCACCAAATGATCAGAAATATTCAGTAAAATGAACAACAATGTGCAAAATGAGCCATTAAATAAACAAGAAAAATCAAAATGATTAACAACATGAATAAAAATCAACAAGTCCATACACAAAGTCAATACGAATGACTAAATTAATAGACAAAATAAATAAATGACTGAAGTAATACGTTTTTAACACACGGTAGCTAAAGTGTGCAACATATTCTACGTAAACGGTCTTTTCTACCGTACGGCGCTTTACATTCACACACCAGTGACATCACTGGGAGCAAGTGCCTTGCTCACGGACACGAGAAGCCGGGGACTGAGCCGCTAACCCTCCGGTTCATGGACGACCCGCCCCTACGTGCTTCATAAAGGGCTCAAATCTTTGTTGTGGCTCTTGACGTACGTATTTTTTTTTTTTCCTTTCTGCTCCTCAGACCCCTCCCTCTCCTCTTTTCCGTCCGACCGGCTCTCGGAGGTTACGGTGGCCCTGCTCATCGTCTTCGAGGTTTCGTGCCTGTAGATAATCTCGGATTATGACTGCTGCTATAGAAATACAAGTGAAATCGGAAGGGTGGGTACAGATTCAACAGCCCCATTAGTGCTACTACAAATACCGTACAAATTCATATTATAGCAAGAAACACTCAGGAGAAAAGTTACGGTTAGTCGACCTGAAAAATCACAAGAAAGTTGAATATGTTTCCAAGTGCAGTTGCCAAAACCATCAAAACACCATCGAACGTGCTGTAAATTGTCAGTGTGTGAGGCCAATCGAAAATACAAACATGCTCCTAGTTGCTTATCATCTTTTTGTTTACTACAAATTTCCATATGTGTTCTTTCGATGACATTTTGAGCATTGTGGTACTTCCCGTCTTTAAAATAATGTTGCTTAACCTGAAATCGTTAAATTACCTACAGTACATCAGTTTAGTGACATACAATCATAATTGTGATCTGGTTACTGGGTATAAAAACAAAATTATGCATCGACGACACAATTTTTATTTTCATAGTACGGTGGTTTATACAAGACCAAATAATGCTTGAAATTGCGAATACTGTGGCTTTAATTTGTGTCACGTATACTGTGCAGTAACTCGGCAAACAATGAATCTTTTCTTTTTCTACTTTTTGTATCCAATTTGGCTCATATTCTTAACTTGTCTGCTCATTTTCATTCCAGTTTCGTTCATTTAAGAAAAACTCCTTTCTCCTGATTGTTATTCATTTTAATAATACTCATTTTGCTTTGAGTTTTGCCTTAATTTTGTAATTGCTGTACATTTAATGGCACTTTGTCAGTGCACATTTGCAGGGCAGTGTAGTGGACGCCGCACATGAAATATAAAAATAAAGGAAATCCACTCTGAATATCTGACTGGTGGTCTTCATGTTACGCTGCATGTACGGTCGTTTCAGACAGTTCGCAGAAAATCGCTACGTTTAAACGTGTTGTTGGTTGCTGAATAGATCCAGATGCTGAGGCAGATTCGTCGCAGCATCGAAGACGTCACGATGCTCTGCGTTAGAACGGAACTATTTTCAGAGCTCGTACGGTGTCGTTTCTTCATATTTACCGCTTGTGAATCATGACACGAGCCCTTATTTCTCTCCAATGACGTTTCCAAGGAAACGAGAAAGTCAGTGACAACGAAAGAAAAACGTGCACCTCCGTTTTGTGATTCAAGCATTTGTCAAATTAATCCTGTATGTCACAGAGTCATAGGTGCAGATTTCTGGGGGGGGGGGGGCTTTTACTTTAGATGCAACGCAGGTTTTTGTCTCCTGCTTTAAATGCACGTCAGCTTTGTTCATTGTCGAGTTAAATTTATTTTCTTGACTATTTTGTTTATTTAATTTGATTTTTAGAATATTGTGTTAATTTGGATTTGTTAACTAGGCAAATCTCCATTTTTATATAGATTATTATTTTACATACGAGTGTAGACTAGATTAAAACGTTATGACGTGGTTTCATTTAACATGCAGGAAAAATGCAGCCGTTCTGTCAGTTTAGTAGAAATTGTCATTTCAGCTCATGCTGTTGGTTGTTTAATATGATTAATTCATTTTTCTTCAATGTATTTCAATTTCTTAAATCAACGTTAGTCATTTATCATATTTTCCGCACTATAAGGCGCACCGGATTATAAGGCGCAGTGTCCAAAAATGTCACATTTTTAATATTTTTCCGTACATAAGGCGCACCGGATTATAAGGCGCAGTTGCGTCATGCATCCACCAGATGTCGCTGTGTTACAACAGAAGCTACGGTATGCAGCCGCCACATGGTAAACACTTAAAAGAATGTCTGATTCGTGACGGTAAATCAAATGTTAGTGTTAATGTT
>JAQQAE010001614.1:0-24783 GCA_029823295.1 Pseudamia nigra
ACAGCAAAGCCTTTCCACCTAAGAGAGCAGGATTTGAGTCTAACAATTGGAGCTTTCTATGTCATCTTTTTTATTTCATTTTCTGTTTAATGTACATGTTTTCATGCTTAAACCCTTACTAACTACATGGGAAAACGCACTATATTGCACAATGTGAAACTTAGTGCCCTCTGTGGCGCAATCGGTTAGCGCGTTCGGCTGTTAACCGAAAGGTTTGTGGTTTGAGTCCACCCAGGGACGAGAGTCTTTCCCTTGTTGCGAGGGTTGTGTCAGGAAGGGCATCTGACGTAAAAAAGAACCTATGCCAGATCAAACATGCAAATCATCGGTATTTTGCTGTGGCGACCCCTGAGGGGAGCAGCCGAAAGGACAACAACAACAACATTGCACAATGTGAAACTTGTGGTAACTGTATGAAACAAAGCAAGTTCCATTAGTTAAGAAACATAACTCATTAAATCATTAGTTATCTGATCAGGAGTATTGTTCTGTCATATGGGTCTGTTGAGAAGAAATCCATGCCATATGACTTGCCTAGTGTTGATATCTGCTGAAATGCACAGCAAGCCCTAGTTTTCTGCAGAATTCCTACTTTATCACTATTTACTATGGATGCCTGGATTCATTAGCTCAGTATTTTCTATGCATAATGAAGATTGTTTTTTGTTTCCTTGCGGTGATAAATAACTTTGGACACTGGCACTGGCTATTGGCCAAATCCATCCATAATTTCATGCTTATCGGGTCCAGACTTCCCTCTCCCTTCTTCCAGCTCCTCCAGGGGGTCCCCCAGGAGTTCGCAGGCCAAGTCCCTCCAGCATGTCCTGGGTCTGCCCCAGGGCCTCCTCCAGTTGGACCTAGTCTTGGCAACTGGAGATTGGACCACCTGGGCCCCACCTTCAGTGGCCACCCAACCAAACAGCACTGGACCCTTACGATCCTTCCTGCAGGTGGGGGGCCCACAGGAAGTCGTAGTCATAAGGGTCTTCTGAATCACTCTTACTCTGACCTGTCAGCTAGGACCAATTTGACTTGGTGAGACTCTACCAGGGGCAAACTGCAAGTGACAATATAGCTCCTAGGATCACTCAGGCATGCAAACCCCTCTTCCACAGTAAGGTGGCGATTCAAGGAGGGGTACTGACTAAATAGTGATACAATACAACAGCCAAATCAAATAACTGTTGTTTAATCATTTCAGAAATAACCACTTATTTTCAAGGCGTCACCTAAATGGACCAATCCTCACACAGGAGAATTATCCAGGATCCCCTTCTTTGAGAAATACCTACAGAACATAATTTATTGAATTGATTGAACTGATGTTCTTCTGTCCGCAATGAGATGTGTTAATATTACCGTCTCACAGGTTACCTAAATGTGTGTTCATACTTCAGATTGTGGACTGCAGCCGCTGTGAAAGAAGGGGATTCAAATACACAAATGAGGTAACAATTCAGATTAAATACTTACAAGCTCACCAATGGGTCCAACAGGTCCCACCTTGCCCTGTTCACCACGTTCTCCCTGGAGTGTGACGGTAAAATGACACAGTCACACAACAGAGGTGACACTACACTGACAGCTGCTACCACCACATGCTCATCATACTTACAGGTTTGCCTGCAGATCCCATTGTTCCAGGCAGCCCTGACTGACCAGCATCTCCCTATATGGAAGCAGTCAGTTTTTAGATTTTCACTGCACATACACAGAGAATATAAATAATGTAAGTAAAATGGACTTATTATTCAAGCCAACAACCTTAATGCCACCCATTCCTTTTGGTCCAGGTACTCCAGGTAACCCCTAAAAACAAAGTACATGCCCTTAACAGATACATCAGCGACTACGAAAACAATTTCTCACAATGGGGGAAAAAACACTTTCTAGCAGACGTGTAAGAAAACATCAGGGATTAAAGAAAATAGAACTCACTGCAGGAAACACTGGAATGTACAGGCTTAGTGGATAAAAATATATTTGTTTGAGCTTTTGACCTGAATAAGGTTAAGGTGCTCTCAGTATTTAAATCAGGTGAGGACTTTTGTGCCTACAGAATCTTTGTTTATGCTGCCACAGTCAAGAATGTTCACGCTTGCCAACAGGTTCTTGAATGCGTCTCATTAGCGTCATCACAGATTAGAGGGCTTTAACAAATATATTCTCACATCTCTGCCTGATGCAGACAGGAAGCATGGATAAGTAAAGATAAGGTTTATGTTCTATTAAGATAAATGATTCCATAAAAGCTTTATATGTGTGGTGAGGACTGTAGCGCAGCAGACATAAGCTGCAGAACCTCATGCTGCTTCTAAGGGGTTTACTCAGGTGCATCCAATCATACTTGACAGCTCGGGGTCAAAAGTCATACTTACAGGAAGTCCCTGCAGTCCAACCTCGCCAGGAGCTCCTGCCTTCCCCGTGCTTCCCTGTAGAGAAGCAGAGAGTGAAGAAATGAACATGAAACTGGCCCTAACAGCAATGACAATAAAAATAATTTAAAAAAAAACTTTTATTACAACAACCATAAAATGCATTCATTTATGGATAAATCAGTAAAATGCATTGTGTACCTTTGCTCCTGGCATCCCAGGAATACCTTCACGACCGTCCACACCTGGTAAGCCCTACAGCACAAACAACAATGAGCTGTTGTCGAAACAAACGACTGAACATTTAAAGCTTTGTTTGTCACTAGTGATAAGATACTTACACCCTCTCCCTTGGGACCTGGAAGGCCTGTTATTCCTCTTGGTCCTTGACTACCCTGAAAAATAAATCAGCAATACATTTCATTGTTTTTTGATTTAAAGACATGTTTTGGGGCATTTTGCCTTTATTGATAAGAGGAAAGTGTGGGGAGTGACATTTGAAATCAGGCTGCTGTGACTGTGCCTGGGTTATCTGGGTGCACGCTACCATGTGAGCCACTGAGGTACCCCTGCATTAATACTAAATATGTATTATATCAACTATGAACGTAGGTGCACTTCTTGAATACATCTAGACAGGAAAATCGATTAGCCATATGTCTTTTTATGTCTAAATGTTGGCATGTTTACGTACCATTTCACCTTTAGGCCCAGTCTCTCCCATCACACCTCTCTGGCCTTGATCGCCCTGAAATACAGTCATGCATTAAAACAACTGTTTTATATTCATAATCTCATTAAAAATACAGATGCCTAAAATCCTGGCAGAGGTTTTG
The DNA here is from genome assembly GCA_029823295.1 of Pseudamia nigra. NCBI lineage: Eukaryota > Metazoa > Chordata > Actinopteri > Kurtiformes > Apogonidae > Pseudamia > Pseudamia nigra. The sequence goes on from JAQQAE010001614.1 coordinate 3,212, forward strand.
TCTCACCATCTTTAAAAAATAGTTCCAAAAATGATCTCTCCTGATTAGACAGGTGTCTTAAAACAAATTAAAACGGTCCTATTCTGATTACAAATTAGGCGCCTTTTCAACCTTCTGTGTAGCCCATTTCCGCCCACCGTTTGGACTTTATCTTGACACAGAAAAAGCATTCGACCAGGGGAGTGGGACTATCTTTTTAAGGCATTAGAAGCATTTAAGTTTGGTCGTAAATTTACAGTATATCCTGGGCCAAAGTCTGGCTTTATGTGGATGATGTGATACAGTATTTATCAGACCCTTGCCTGGGCATTCTCCAGTTGCTGATACAGCCTCCAAAATCTGGAGTAATATCGGGTTATCAAGTTAACGTTGAGAAAAGTGAGTTCATGTCCATTTCCCCTGTATATAAGACTACAGATTCCAACACGTTCTAAATCAAGCTTAGAAAACGTAAGATGCCCATGGCATCTCAGATTTGTACCCATTATTGCTCAAAATAGTCTGTAGTTATTTCAGAATGAAAACATAAGATTACAAGATGTGAGTTCTCTTCCTGAAATGAATGGATTCGCCTTATTTGGGAATTTCCAGCAAAGGAAGGAGTTTCACTAGGTAGCCTCTTTTTGTGTGACTCCACTGCACAAGTCACACAAGTGTTGCTGAGCCATTTGCACCCCGCTACGACACAGAGCTGTGCACCCGAAAAGCTGTGTGCACCCCGCTGGAGAAGCCGGGCTATGTGCCACTGGGCAGGGCTGTCCTGCTGGGGCTACCAACGGGCTAGCCAACGTTCAATCCAATGCACCAAAATCTATCAAAATCAAAAATACATCTGTGGATTATAACTTTGTACATACATGCTGTGTGATTATCATAAGTGAAACTGGACTCACCATTCACTGAATTGATCACAACCGTGACTCTGGTAAGAGCAGAAGTGAATTGTGCATGTATGGAACAAAGACTAGTGCTCACAGAGCCATGCTGTTGATACATACTGCTCCATTCACCCGCCCAGTTTTCTGTTGGCACCTACGGTTGTAACTGGTATGGCTGTTTATGTTCTCCTACGGGCTAATGCTAGATTAGCCTTTAGCCACCACCACTACAGTAAGAACGACCATATAGGGATTGTTGACAAGTTACAAGAGCCTGTATGCTTTTATGTTAGCAGGAAGTTGGCGCTCTCATAGTAGCGGATGTTGTGGTTGCTACGTTGGTGAACATGGCGGTCAATAACACAGTTTGTCTCAGAATGGATAACATTTTTTTATCGTGTAACATTGGTAGCACAGGATGGCTAGCAACTATAGAGTTCTACCTACATTTGAACAAGGCAAGTCTTACAAAAGCCAGAAGAATGAAGTCGGGATTTGGACCAGGGTTACAGACTTGGAGAAGAAAAAACAAGGTTTACTGTGGCTTTGGTGCTATGTGGCAGAGGTGCTGCGATGGAAATACCGGCAGATGATCTAAACAAAGACTCTGGTATGAACTAGGATTGTCACGATACTAAAATTTCAAACTCGACATTGATACCTGGGAAAATATTCGATACTTGATACCATTTTCGATGCCGCGGGGATAAAAAAAATGACAAATAGTTAAAAAGGCATAAAAAATATTTTTTCATTAACATGAAAAACTCAAAAAAATCTTTTTGAATCTCTACATGGAACATGCTTTCTCAACAGAACCGCATATGCTGGTTAAATAATCAGAAAATGACAATCACATTGTTTTCACTTAGTGTAAATAAATGCAAAATAAATAACCCAAATACAACACAACTTGATAATATTTTAAGATTGTCTGAAGTATTATTCTTTTCACTTAGTGCAAAAAATCCAAAAATCTAAAATTATATAGCAAAAATATCCAAACAACACTTGTCTGAGGTAGTGCAAAAAGAAATTGGTTTTATAGGCTCTTATGGCAAAAAACACCATGCAGAATGTCCAGTCCTTATCAGCTGGAGCCCAACCTGCCCTCTGTCCTAATCGACAGGCCACCAGCTCTGGAGGCTACAGCTAAAAGTGAGGGGGTGGCCAAACACATTTCTGCCCTCCATGCATCGAGCAAGAGTGTTCAGAAAGAATACGCAGAGCACTGTGGAAACAACTAAGTCCTGCAGATGAAATATATGAAAAAGGTAAGAAAGTCTACTACAAGAGAGTGGATTGTCCAGAAAGGAAAGGACCAGGAGTTGCCATCAGCCAGGGTGGTGCAGTGTTTGTCAGACATGGAGGAACCTGCATTAGAGTCCACTGTCTCAGACTGAGAAAAATGAATGGTCACCAAAGACGATACCAGAGATGACACATGCAATGTACAAAGAGTGGAAGTTCCTGACAACAGCATGAATGGGACAAAGGAGATCATAAGAGATCACTCAGATACTGTATGACCACGATGGTGACAAATGAAACAGAGCAAACTGATGAAAACAGTGACACAAGGTGATGCACAGTAAGGAACAGATATCAACCTACAGACAGGACAGCTATGTGTGTGTGTGTGTATGTGTGTGTTGCTTATTAAACCCACCAGTGTTGCAGGTAATACAGCAGACATGTCAAATGTACAGTCTACAGGTTAAAGACGCTGTCAATGATGCTAATACTTCAAATGTATGTGAAAATGTAAATGTTACTAATACCTGTACCATGGCTACATGTGAGAAAGTCTTGGAAACAAAAGATGTATCATTTGATCTAGCTAAGTAAGAGGATACACAATGAAAAGTCAGAGAGATAATGATGTATTTGAGGAAGTCAGAGATGAAGGATAAAAGTGCATCTCAGCCAGATGGGTGTGCTAAAGCCGGCTGCACATAGAGAAACGCGATTCATCTCAACTCAACTCAACTGGAAGTCGGCTTGATGTGAGGCGGTTCCCGACCCAGATTGTTCAGTCTTGACGACGTCCTGACAGAAATCATGCTGATTCAACATGTTGAATCGCCAGGACTCGGTCTCTGCAATGTGCAGCGGTCACGACTCTGACTTTACGACTTTGCAATCCTTGGTGGACATGTGTCACAACCGGTCACAACGCAATCAATGTTTACTGTCAATAGATGGCGCCAGTTCCCAGGCGGTGTCAATCTGCAGCTGTGTGCGAGGTTCCTTCAATCATGATTGAAGGAACCTCTACGAGTTTAGTTTCTCTATGTGCGACCGGCTGAAGAGGCACATAATGGGATAACACCAACGGCACAACTTGTTGCTAGAGGGTTTGAGGAACTGCAGGTGTCAAGAGTTGCAGAAGGACTCAACCACTTGTGCTTCAGAGTCTCTTCAGTTTCTTGTGGCAGTGATTTGCCGAAAACAATGGACTGTTCACTCAACGAATATAAAATCTGCATTTCTGCAAGGAAAGGAATTACCCCATGACATCTTCATCAGGCCTCCCACTGAGGCAAATAGTAAAGGCACAGTGTGGAAACCAAAAAAATGTGTACAGTATATGGTGTAACAGATGCCTCACTATACTGACATAATGCTAAGAGCGGGAGGAAAGATGTCACATGTTGATCCAGCTGCGTTCCGCTGGCTTGATGTGGAGATTACTGTAACCAGGACACTTGCCTGCCATGTGGATGATTGCGTTTGGGGAAGCACAAAAACCTTCTCTCCAACAGTGATACCTCACCTGAGATCCATGTTTCACGTGAGGCACATGACAGCTTCTCTTATGTTTGTGTAGAGGATTACAACTGCGCCAGGAAACCTACATTCAATATTTGCTGTCTATACATGTGACCCCTTCATGTGCTGTGGAACAGGATTCACCTCTCAGAGAGGAGGAAAAGGATCCGTTCTGGTCTAAGATTGGCCAAATACTGTGTGTTGCAAGACAGAGCTACCCAGATGTTAGTAACTTGGCTTCAAACATGTAGAATGCTACTGTACAGACTATTCATGAAGCGAACAGGATAGTGTGTAAACTCAAATCCAACAAACTTGTCTTGAACTTCCAACAACGAGACAGAGACAGTGCTCTGAAGACGGTTCTGGGTAGTGATGCCTCTTTTGGAAACCTTTCAGATGTCCTGTAGGTACACGAGGAGGACACCTTATGCTGACGGAAGAAAATGGACCTTTCAGTCTTCTTTCATGGCAGTTTAAAAAGAGTCAGGAGGATTGTAAGGATCACTCTCGCAGTTGAAGCATTAGCCATGTCTGATGGAATCGATGGTGCTGTTTCTCTGGCGACGTTGTTCTCAGAGCGAACAGTGAGGAAACACTGAGCATGTCACACCAGTCACTTCTGTCACAGACAATCATTCACTTGTTGATGCATCGAAGTCCACAAGGTCAGTCACAGAAAAGAGACATCGCTTAGAAATAAGCAGCATCAAAGAAATGACCCAAAACCAAAACACCGAGCAAGTGCTACAGTATGACACAAAACTGCGAGTTGCTGAGCGCTTCACAAAAAAGGGTCCATCAGCTGTTACTAAAGGCACTGGATGAAGGACAAAGGATCTGGAAGGTCACTAGAGACTTTAACGGACACTGTTTTTGAGTCTAAATATGTGTGTTAGTGCTTGAAAGATAGAGTTTTTCCTTTAAGATGTTCCGGTGTAATACAAAACATTACCTTTTCAGCCATGAGCTGTACTTTGCACCTTATTTATGTATTGTCATTTTTATAATTATATTTTTTTTAGGAAGAGCGTGAATTTGTTATGTGTGTTTTAATCTTGACGAGTTAGAAGAGCCTGTATGCTTTTATGTTTAACAGGGAGTTGGCACTCTTATTGAATCTGAATGGGTAATGTCGTTTTTATCATGTAACTCCGTCTTATTTAAACGTCATAGTGAGAAGACGTGAAAAAAAATAAAGTCTTGCAAACGCTTGGGAACAGGAGATATGTAAACTTTTGTGTTTTGTGCTTTATGGCACGTTTAAGATGAGAATTTTCCTTTGCAACATGGGAGAAAAGTCAGAAAAAAATGGAAAATCATGTCATGGGCACATTAAGTATCTAGACACATGGGTAAGATCTAGTTTTAAGGACATTTATAAGGCAAATTAAAAATACAGATGCCTTTAGTTTATGGAAACAACTTACAGTTGCTCCTGCAACACCCTGAGGACCTGGATCTCCGTCAGGACCTCGAACCCCCTGAGAAAGAACAATATTACCCTCAGTGTTGTTCTGGTAGAGTAGACAGAGACAGTACTCGAGTAAAACACTCAGGTAGAAGTCCTCATAAAGGTCAGTGCTTGGGCAAGAGTATAAAAGTATCTCATAAAAAATGACAGACTTCATAATGTGGAATTTATTACAGCCGTATATGCTGTGTTTGAACAGGTTATTTATTGGTCAGATAAAAATAATGTAACACACATTAGCTGTCTTCAATAAAGTGACAAACGTCATGAAAAATCTTTACAATATGCTCAGCATTTGTTGATTTGTTGTATATTTTTCTCATTTTTTTACCTTTTTAATTTGTTTTGTTGGTTATTGCATTAATTTACTCATTTTGTTAATTTTTGCTCATTGTGCTACTTTTTCATTTATGTGACTATTTCATAATTTTGTTTATTTACTGAATTGTTTCGGTATATATATTTTTCTCATTTCATTACTTATGTTTTCATTTTGTTAATTTTCTTTTTTTTATTCATTTTCGCTCATTTTGTTGCCTATTGTGTTTGTTTGTGCTTACTGTGACAGTTTTTAATTTACTTGATTTTAACGATTGTTTAATATGCTGGATATTTTTAATATATTTTTGGATCATTCAGTGCTGTGTTTCTCATTGTTCATTTTTACTCATTTTGTTGAATGGTTCATTTTTGCTGATTTATCTGTTTATTTTTCTCATTTCCATAACTTAGTTTTTTCATCGTGTAAAGTTCTTTGATTATTTTTGTTAATTTTTAACAATTTTTAATTTCCATGATTATTTTGTTAGTTTTCAATCATTTTTGTTACTTAGCTCATTCATGTTCCAAATATACCTGCTTGTTTTTGTTTACTTTTGCTCATTTTTTTACTCAGTTAGTTAATTTTGGTCATTTCCGCTCATTTGTTTGCAAACAAAGGGTAAAAAGAGACTCCTACTCACCAATTTGTGTCTGAATGTAATTGATTTAGAGTCAAAAGCGTTCTCAAGTACATGTAATGGGTTACATATATCTGAGCTCTACCATATGAGTAGGCTTCACACTGCCGCTGATGCAGGTGAAGGTGTGGATGGCTTGAAATTGACAGACACACTTACCATTTCTCCCTTGGAGCCCATCATTCCCATGGCTCCACGAATTCCCTGCGGACCCTGAAATGACAAAACAGATCCTCCGGCGTCTCCGTGATCAGAGAGAAAAGACATCAAAGAACAAAACAACTTGAAAGGCTGTAGTTATGATCTGATAAGTGTCAAACCGTTGGTCCTTGGGCTCCGACCTCTCCTGGAATCCCCTGATCTCCCTCCTCACCCTGAATGGCAAACAACAGTATTCACAAGCAGAACCAAACAGTGGCATCTTAAGAGGGCATCCGCATCCCATTACACAGCGCAGGTGACATCCCAACAGGGTTTCTCATTTGAGGAGAAATTCAGAGGCTCTTCCTATCAGCCGTGTGCTAATTAGGAAATGAGGCAGCCCTTCTGGAAAGTGTTTAATGTCTACTTTTTTAATGGATTGCAAGAGGGCACAAGCAGACAATTTAACTCCAAATGACTGCTCTCCTGCTTTGCAAATTACAAATAATTTATTCCGTGGCTCAGTGATAGACCCAAGGAGGCACATCCATTAAAATGGATACCGGTGTGTGTGTCTAAGCCTGTGCACATTAGCTGCAGTTAAAGTTTCTTGCTTTAATCAAGTCATAAATAATACACCGTCTGCAATCACACAGCAAATAAAGCACAAACAAGCGTGATGTAACAGCTCGAGTGAGAACGGGGAGACTTTTTCTTACACAGTTTCACTTTCTGTTTTAAGGAAATGTTTTTCATCTAACGAAGGCGACGTTCTCTAAAAAGAGGAAGATGAAAAGATTAATCGGGCAGGCTGCAGAACGCTTTTAAAAATGCATTAAAAGTCTGGCGGTTTAATTAAAACGGTAAAAGAGGAAGAATGGCTTGGTTCAAATGTCTGGGATTTTAAAGCGAATAAAGGATCAGTATGTGATTTGATGTGTCTTCAGTGCAAACAGCAGCTTGATAAGTTTTGTGATAGTCATATTTGATCTCTCAACTACGTGTTTACAGCATATAATATTATAAAAGTATTTTCAGCCATGGGAGAACATCTGGCACCTCCGCTGATGATGTTTTATTGTAAGTGTCTTCATGTTTGTGAAGGGAAAAAAGCCAAAGGGCCTCTCAAATGAAACTCTCAGCGAAGGAGAAAATCTTTCTTGAGGACAGAATGCAGACAACCAGTAAATCATACTCCGGCTGTGGGTGATAAAGGGAGATAGGCCCAGACTCATTTCCATTTATATAGCACATGGACACATTACAGGGAAACAGGAGCTGTGCTTGAACATCATTTCACATAAATCGTCCTCTGTGCATTACAAGGTCTCCGACGCACTACAGACATGTATCACTCCTTCTTCTTGAAATAGAGCAGTACAAATACGACTCGTCTCAATGGTCCTGGGGATTCCTTTTTTCAGCATTAACATGTACTTGTTTATTGATAGTGGCATTCCAGGTGGGTGTAAGTTGAAATTTGCTTTTGTTTTGTAATCATTCATGCATTGTAATCTTGTTATGCATGAATTGTAATGTGCGACTTGTGGTGGGCTTATTACGCAGCACTTGCTCAACTAAAGTTGTGTCAAAACACTGCAGCTCGGCTTCTAATTGGTACAAAAAACAAGAGCATATTACTCCAATTTAACTGATGTTAAAATCCCTTTTTTCAAAAGGTCTTGCCCAACAGTATCCGTCCTGCTTCTGCCGTATTCAATTCAATTGTATTTGTACGCTTCACAAATCAGGGCTGAAACTTCACGACTAGGGAAGATCAAACCCGACAGAACCTCCGAGAGCAAGCCTCGGCCGACGGGAGGGAAGAAAAACCTCGAGCAAAACCAACGGACATGTGCGTTGACCGGTTGGGGTTAGTGGACAGAGGAGAGACAAAAGAACAGAGCAGAGATAGAACGTGTGCTCCCTCATGTTCTCCCAGGTCATTATTCGTCAGCCGAAGCTTAGACAACTTGAAACTGTGAATGAGTTTGAGATGTTAGCTTTTATTGGGGGGTTTTTTGCACTTGTCCTCATGTCTGTGTACAGTACAGTGTTGTTTTTAAAGTGCTTTATAAGTGAACTTGGGTTGGAATTGGACTGGATTTGGGGTTCACAAATGGAACATATTTTACCTTGTGGCCTTGTTTCCCAGGTTCTCCAGCTTCACCTTTTACACCTTTGTGGCCCTGGAAACATATAAAAACATTTAATTATAAGACTCAGTGGCGATATGTGATGATGCTCAGAAAACGTGTAATAATAAACATTTTCTAGGTGAGGGGTCGGCAACCTTTACAATCTCAAGAGCTGTTTTTTAGACAGAAATTTGAAAAATAAAAATGTGTCTAAAGCTGCAAAAATATTTAAACCACATGACATATGACATATGTTTTAGCTGACAGCATGTTAACACCCATTTGTTACTATTTTATCCTTTTTTTGTTCATTTTCTTCATTATTAAGTTCATTTTGTTGATTTTTCAGTCATTTCCTTCATGAATTTGGTAGTTTTTGCCCAATTTATTGATTATTTTGTATTTTTTTCTTAATTAGTTACAAGATTTTTGTGAATTTTGGTTGGTTGCCTTGATTATTTTTGTGGACTGCTTTTGTTCGTTTTCTTGTTTATATCATTTACTTGACTATTTTGTTCAGTATGCTTGAAAATGTTGTTAATCTTTTTATCCATTTCCATTCAGTTGATTTACTATATTATGAATTTTGAAATTAATTTTCCCACCTATTTTATTCAGGTTTGTTTAAATCTTGTACTTTCCAATTTATTTCAGAACCTTTGCTTATTTTTTCTTTTTGATTTTGTGCTTATTTTGTTCACCTCAATGTATTATAGTACAGTATGTCACCTCCATCACAGGTCAAATCCACAGGACACACTGTGACCCTGGAGGTTGCAGACCCCTGTTCTAGGTGAAACCACACTATCTCGTCCTGTTTTTAAGCCTTTCCATCTCGATGATGACGTGCCAATGTGCATTTTGGATACGTCATGACGCGTAGAAAAAACTCCCCCAGTCACAGCTAAACGGCCACCTGTTGTGTCATAGAACTGTTCTGCATTGTTGGCTCCTACAGGAACAGTGATTTATTGTCGGAAAGCCGTTTCCTTGTATCCTTGAATCCAAAATAACGTATTAAAACACCACCGTGACAACAACACAAGCTGCATAATTGCTGTGATTGTTGAGGAAATCTGTCAAATTTAAGAAATGTAAGGAAAAGAATTGTTTACTGATAAAACAGGGGCATAAACATTCTAAGTATTTAACTTTTTGCATGTACTCACATACATTGTCATTTACTGATTAATAACCCCACTGAAAACACGTTGCCAAGAGCCAATGAAAAAGAGTAGATGGGACACAGGAAACAGTGTCAGAGGACAGAGACGACAGGAAGTAGCAGGGATATCAAAATGTCGCTCTCGTAGACTTGATCGCTTTCGTGAGAGTTTGCACAAGAGTTTGGTGTGTTCACTTTGCTTCCATTGGTTTGACAAGTCATGTAGTGTGTGATCCCTCGTCAGGGACAGTGGTTAAATGTGTGATCCCTCGTCAGGGACAGGGGTTAAATGTGTGATCCCTCGTCAGGGACAGTGGTTAAATGTGTGATCCCTCGTCAGGGACAGGGGTTAAATGTGTGATCCCCAGTCTCTCAGTTATCATAAGAAAAATCTGCTGAAACCAGTCGGTTAGTGTGAACGCCAAGTCTTTTCAAAATCGGTAACGACTGTGACAGCTGTGTAGTGCGGCCACGGCTTTAGATGGAATCTGCATTTCATTGCTTTGTATCTGTGACGTGTGCAATAAAGTTGAATCTAATCTGATGTAGTCGAAATAGACTTAAACATTCTTTCTGAAAGAGTAAAATCAGTAAAAACACTGTTTCCTTCTGTGGCTCTGTATATATGTGATATTCTGTTCTCCTGAATCTGCCCGACAGTGACTATGATTACATGAGGACGATATACAGTTTTTCCCCTTATTCCAAAACAGACTAAATTATGATTATGCGATTTAGATGAGCAATTCAAATGAATCTCTCTGATATTCCTGTTTACATGTGGCTGTTCAGACCCCGATTATAAACAGGCTTTTCATTGGTGACAGATGTGTGACCTCTCTGTTTTTTTCCTTCAAACACGGCCCTGAACAAGTTTTAGACATTTATTCATACCTAAAACCCTTCTGATGTCCTTACTATTATAATGTTTTAGAGACGCCGCATGTTCCTCTGACTAGAGCTGTGCACCAGAGGCCGTACCATGTCTCTACCACAACTAACCTCAATCTACTCATGACACACATTTTCTGAATATGCTGTATACCTGTCCAAATATCTGGAATAATACCTGCATATCTCAAATGTCCTAACTGGAAAAGGTTCCATTTGGAAACAGAATATCTATACATATATAAAGAGAATATCAAAATGTTTGAAATAAGAGGGTAATACTAGGTGTGAAAGTAGTCAGTGAGACGCTCTTTCTGACTTTTCAAGCTCCTTTAGAGGACAGAATATAATATAACATATTATATTCTGTCACATGTTCATTTCATGCAACACAATAAACCTCAGCTCTCCTGCTCACCTTCATGCCAGGAAGACCCGGATGTCCAAGGGTCCCGGGGGGACAAGAGTTTGGACACTGGACAACAGGAACATAGAGTAAAAGTTAGTAAATACTTGTGACATATATTAATTATACACTTTAGAAAACAACGACTTACCAGGTCAGCACTGCCGAGCGTCCCAGCAGCCCCCTGACATGGAAAGAAAATATGAATAGCATGAATTCAGAGAACACTTCATCACAGCTGACAGTTGTCCTCACAAGAACATGCTCATAAACATAAGAACTTGAGTAAAAGTAAAGAACATAAGTGGAAAAAACTTGACAATGCAGACATTATTACAGCCTAATATACTAGGTTTCCTCAGGATATTTAGATGCAAATGTAAAATACATGATGTGCTCACAATTTGTTGTTGGTATTACACCTTATTTGGTTCATTTTTTTCATTTACTTCGTTACTGCTCAATATTTCACTGAAGATTCCATTTATTACTTTTTTGGACCACATCTACTCCTCCAGTTTTCACCTGATTCACACCATTCAAACACCACATTGTCAAGTTTGCCCAAGACATTCCGGCGACAGCATTTTGTAAATCTATCTTTTGTACTGTTTAAATAATTTAGGTTTATTCACATTTTTTTGTGAATAAACCTCAGACGCCCTCATGAACTTTTTCAGCAAGTTCAGCTGCTTTCAATCAGCAATCCCACACAGTCTCTTCAGACATTGCACATTTTCTAGTTTTCTTCCTTGTTTTCTTGACTTTTGTTTCATTTTGCTGCTTACTTTGTTCATTTTATTATCTTACTTTGAATAACTTGGTTCATTTTTGCTCATTTTGCTGCTTATTTTATCAAAAACATGCACTAGGTTAATTGGTCACTCTAAATTGCCCCCAGGTATGAATGTGAGTATAAATGGTTTTCAACTGACTTACCTGGTTAAATACAGGTTAAATGAAATAAAATACCAATCCAGGGTGTATCCTGCCTTCGCTCAAGTCAGTTGGTATGACTGGATGAAATAAAATAAAACAATTTTGCTCATTTTTTTTGCTCATTTTATTGGTCATATTGTTTATTTTGTTAATTTCCCCAGTTATTTTGTTCATTTTTGCTCATTTTGTTGCTTGCCTTGTTCCTTTTTTATTGTTTTGTTATTTTTTTCTTTCCTTTTTTGTTCTTCTTTGCATGTATTGTTCATTTTTTTTGTTCAATTTGATTAGTTGTATTGTTTACTTTCTTAATTTCCCAGGTTATTTTGTTCATTTTTGCTCACTTTGTTGCCTGAGTTGTTCATTATTTTATTGTTTTGTTATTTTTTCTTTCATTTTTTTTGTTTTTTGCTCATGTTGTTAATTTGTGCTCACTAGTTTGATTATTTTTGTTCATTTTGCGTATTTTGTTGTTTGTTTTGCTATCTTTGCCAACGTTTTGTTCATTTCTGCACTGTTTTCATCACAAATGTTGCGAAAAACTCCCAGAAGTACAATCTTTTGGAAAAAAAAAAATCTCCATGTGAAGGGATAAATGTACCTGAGTACTACCCACCTGAGTGCTACCCACCTGAGTACTACCCACCTGAGTACTACCCACCTGAGTGCTACCCACCTGAGTGCTACCCACCTGAGTGCTACCCACCTGAGTACTACCCACCTGAGTACTACCCACCCGAGTACTACCCACCTGAGTACTACCCACCTGTGCTCATGTCAAATCAAATGAAGCAGTGCTACTCACTCTGGGCCCTGCTGGCCCACGGGGTCCCTGAGGTCCTCTCACGCCCATGGCCCCCTGCAGAGAAAACACAAAAGTGGCCAAAAAGTATAGAAACTAAAATTTGCACAAGGTTCCCAACAGTAAAATAAAAGTAAAATCTGTTAGTATATTACTCAAGTTGGATAGATTTCAATAATAAACTTTAAATGAATTCTACCCCCTCACACCAACATTTCAGTCTAAATGTTCTCTTATTTTTAACGTTATCTCTGTTAAACCATTTTGCGTTGGAGGATACTGACAGCTATAGCCACAGAGGGAAAAAATCAGTATTTACCTGTAAAATCAAATTCTAGCTCATGAAATACTAATAACAACCTCGGGGCGAGTTGCTCAGAAATGTCGATTTTCAATTTTTGTTTATTTTTCCAGGTGTTTTTGGAATATTTACTCCATGACTCAAGTTTCTTTAAATGTGCAAAGATAAAAATATTCAAAAGTACCAATGCAGCCCCTGAACTATCGCTGACCCAGTATGAATGTGTTTAAATAAAGTACTTTGATTATTTTATGTATATATTGTCACTTACTGGTCAGTTGAGTCTGAATTTTTAACATACTGTATCAGGTTTCTATTCTATCTGTTACATCTGTTTTTGATTGCTTTTGTCCCTCTTTATTCTCCTTTTTGGAATTACACACCATTTATCTCTTTCCTGGAACGTATAACTTAAAATAAAAAGCAAACGTATGTAACAATCAAACTGGTAAAATGCAGCTTCAGACTGATATAAGCAGGTATTAGTCAGGTGATTCATTGCCCTTTTGTCTTGTACTCACAGGTGGCCCGACTTTCCCCACTTCACCCAGAAGTCCTCCAGGCCCGGGTGGTCCCTTTTACAAGTCACATTTAGACAAAGTTGGTATAACTGAATACAAAACTAGACTTGATTTAAGTAGAAAAAACAATTAGAATTTACAGCGTAATATAAATAAATGACTTACGGGGGGTCCATCTGGCCCAGCGCCCTGCAGGGGAGCATGTACATACATACAGGAGGCTGAATGAGTTTGATTAACAACACAAGGATAAAACAAGATGTGTAATGAGGACTGAAAACTCACAGCTGCTCCACGAGGTCCAGCTTTACCAGGTTCACCCTAATGAGCAGCAGAAAGATCATCGTTATAGACAGATACATAGATAGATAGATGAAAAAAGCTGTGTTTATACAAAATTCATCTGCAGACAGTCAGTCTCAACATTCCTCTGGTTCATCACATGACTGAGCTGGGCACACTTGACCCAGCCATGTTTATCTTAATGAGGACCGATGTTGGGGCTTCATTCCCCGCGGAGATTACACAGAGGACTTGCAGGATTAAGTCTCATTTGTCATGAGAAATTGGTTTATGCACTGCAGCTCTGTGTGTCGTGCCAAAACACCGAACCACAGCTTGGCACTATTTCACTGACTGTGTCTGATGCAGGAAACAGGGTTTCATTGGTTACTCACTTTTTGTCCGGGGGGACCATCAGATCCGGGGTCTCCGATGGGCCCAGTTAAACCCTGCAGAGAAGAGAAATCTTGCTTGTGTACACATCAAAACAAACTTTAATGACTTCACTGCCTGTTAATCTAACCATTACTAGTTTTCCTCATCTAGATGTTCTTACCTCATCCTAACCCATCCCTGCTATAGTGGGAGGGGTCTTACCTAATTCATATTCATGAATGGGATTAACTCCTCTAAAACGTTGTATATATACTTCACTAGCATTGTCAGTTTTAGAAGTCATGACATCTGAAACAGTGTAATCTTAGCTTAACAAGCACACAGAAAAGGGCAGAGGCCAGAGCTGTCAGACTGCAAACCAAGCAGAGCGGCATTCCTTTGGCTCCTTTCAAACAAGCCCGCTGAAGGAAATCATTCCTCACTGGTTTGACGATTCTCAACAGGAGATATGAACAGGAGCCAGCCAACAAAGCTGCCACTGTTCCCAAACTCCAGGTCAATATGACCAGGCATAACAAAGGGAATGGATCACATTTCAAATAATGTGTTAAATAACAACTTTCAGTAAAATAACAATGATGCTGCTACATTTGTCAGTGAAATAGTATCCTAAAAGTCCGAAGGAAGCCACCCACACACTTGGTTTGGGCTAAAATGAGTCCCCTGTGGTTGCAAAGGAAATTAAGCTTTTGCCCATCCTGTTTTAAAATTCTTAACATTTTTGCACACATTTCCTTAAGAACACCCACTGAATCTGAAATCCCCAGACTGATTAGGATGAATATAACCAGTATGATGGGAGGAACATATTTTATGGATCCTCCCCCTTAAAGTAATTCAAGTCGAGTGTGGACTTCAAGGTAAAACGATAAAGTTCCAAATCTAAAACCTGAAACTACTCACGTCATTACCGGGAATTCCAGGTAACCCCGTAGAGCCAGGTTTACCTGCGTCTCCATCAGGTCCCTACAGACAAACACATATAACTCACACACAAGCCGGACAATAACCAGCAACACAATACAATAGATGACGGGAAAAAATGATACTCAGCACTTACAGGAGGACCCTGCACACCATCATCTCCTCTTTCCCCCTGAAATGACACAGATGTGCAGGAGTGAAAATAATGAGCATCATCTGTGTTAGTCTTTGGGACGTGATGTGAATGACGGGACTGAGAAGGAAGAACTTACATCAATACCATCAATTCCTGGGACACCTGCAGGTCCGGGAGGGCCAGGGGTTCCTGGGCTCCTCTGAGGAAGTGAAAGAATACAGCATTTTTAAATTCTACAAGAAACACCCTGACTTTTTCACAGTTCACAATAAAATGAAAAGGCAAATGTAAAAAAAAAAAAGTCATCCGTGATGACTGTAGGAATCAGACATCTGAGTTTAAACAACAACAAAAAATAAAGTCATGTCTAATCACTTTTAAAAATAAACAATTAATAAATTTAAAACATGCCCCCCTCAATATGATTCCATAAAAGCTGATGTGGTTATTTCTGTTTGACCAGCAGAACTCGCACCTGCACCTCGGTATCGCCAAACAGAAGAAAAACACATGGAGACGCGTTAAGCCTTACTTGAGCGGAGCAGATGAGGACAAACTGCACAAGCAGCGCCAGCAGTGGCCCCCGAAAGCTGGGGGTCCGCACCATGATCTCCCCGTGGGGTCGGAAGGGAAAAGCTGGAAGTGCTTCCTCTGGGCTTTGTTGGGCTGAAGGAGACCCCGACCAAGCAACCCAACTGAATCCTCCTCAGCCGAGACCGCCCGAGGTCTCAGGGGCCTCATGTATATTCATACAGTGGTGGGTTACAGGAAGGGATTGGAGGGTTTGGAGGGGAGGGGGGGCGGGGAGGGGTCACGGTGCGGACACCACGAACAGGCAGGATGAGCGGGTTATTTAATCTCTGCCGTGATCCTGAATTTTCAGCAGCAACAACTGGTCAAAAATAATTTTTAAAAAAAGATGCATTGTTTTCAGACTCAAACAAGGCAGAGAAAATGATTTATTTGCATTACATAAAAGTGATCACCTACGTCATGAGGTGACACTGGAGTGGAATACTGTAGATGTCATGCTGAATTCAGGTCTCTATTTTTTCCACAGCTGTGGGTTATGTTAGTTTGATTAGATTCGATGTTAGATTAGTTTGATTCCTTACCGGTGTCGTGGCTGGCAGATCATAGCACGATTCAGCCCTGGCACGGCTTACGTCGCAGTGAACCAGCATGGATTGCAGTTCAAACTTGGGGGGGAAATCATAATAAAAAAAGAATACAATTCATTTGCATCATCATCATCATCATCACGCCAGATGTAACCCCCTCCCCTCTTCAGACTTATGATATCTCCGCATCCTCCGGGCAACAGGCTGTATAATGTACAATTACCACACAGTCTGCATTTTTCAGCATAAAAGTAACAGAGCGCAGGGTATGTTTGCACAATTAATTCCTTTCAAGTCTCGTGCTCATTATCAAAACAGCCCACAGGCAACGACAAGCTGGAGATGACAGGGTGAATTTAGAAAAGAGCAGGGCGCTTGCGTAATGACGCACGGCTTCGGTGTTGATACACTGTGTCACTCTTGTTTTTAGGAGGGATACGCAACAATTTCCACATATTTGTGCAGCGAGTCTAACTGGAAACGGAGACATTTGTCACATACATCATGAAGAGGAAGTACTGAGGTCGTCGAACTGTTCTGTGGCCAAAACCCCGTGCTGCGGTTTGTGCGTAATTGCGTGAGGACTCAACAACAGTGATGTAGTACAGTACAAAAAGTGTTAGGCACTTTGGTTTTGTTGCTTTGACACACTATAATGACTATAAACACACATTTCTCCATCACAGATTAACCAGAACACACATGAACAAGTGAAGAGTCACTATTAACTGCTTCCTCCGTTTAAACCGTTTGGGACAGAAAATAAGAGATCCAGATTTCATTCAACACATGTTAATATTGCTCCTTATATTTCTTGCCACAAGAATTGACGTCTCACTTAATATGGATTTTTTTTTCCTGTTGAAACCATTTTGTTCTGATTTTTATGTTTATTATTTTTGTTAATTTAGCAGAAAGTTTGTTTTTTTCCCCCACTTTTATGCATGTGCACATTATAAACATGAAGATGAGACAACACGTCCAGTGTGGTTTAAGACTTTGTCACAGCACTGTATTTTAGATTTAAAATTCCCTATATATAATAGATCTATCATCAGTGTTGGGCAAACAGAAACTAATGTAAAAGTATTATTACTTTATAATTGTAATGACTCAAGGAGAAGTATTCCTAAATATAAGTACTTCATTCAGAGTAACAAAATATGCCATTTAAAAAACTACTCAAGTCGTAAGTAACTTCATAATGTTGAATTTATTTCAGCCCTGTATATTGCTTTCTAACACGTTATTTATCCTACACCTAATAGCAACGTGCAACCTTCAATTTTGTTAGTTATTTTGTTAATTTTTCTCTAACTTTTGCTCATTTTTGCTGTTTATCGTGTTGAATTTGTTGAAATTGATTGATTTTCTTGATCATTTTTGTTCATTTTTGTGCATTTGTTGTCTATTGGGTTAATTTCAGGTTCAATTTTGCTTGTTATTTTTGTTCATTTTTGTTCATTTACTTGATAACTACATTGATTTTGTGTTCATTTTTGCATGTTTTTTAATATTTTCTCTTACTCATTATTTTGCTGTTTAGTTCATTAATTTTTGTTCATTTACTTGATTATTTTGTTTAATTGATGATTGTGTTAATGTTATTAATAACAACCTTTTTCTTGTAAATGTAACTGATGACAAGCACAGGTTTTCATCACAAATGTAATTGAGTAAAACATAATAAAATAAAAAGTGTTTTTTTTATATCTATCCTCAAAAAATGACTGAAGTACATGTAATGGAGTAAATGTACTTCCCTGTACTATTTCTAAACCTGATAGGCTGATGTGCTAAATAAATGTTCCGTTACCGAAACCGCCATCCCTGGATTGTCCTTGAGTTTTCCAATCAGTGTGAAACCATCCAGACTGACTCTCTTCCTGGAAGGTATTTTCTGGGAACCAATCATGACACAGTCCACGAAAAGGGTGACAGACTGCCTCCTGACATCCAGCAAGACTCTGTGCCACCGATCATTGAAAAGAAAAGGCAGTGGACTGAAGGCGATAGTCTGCGTCAGGCCGTTCAGCCCCGTGAAGGAGAACTCCAGAGACTGAGACTCCCCGTTGAGTGTGACTGCCACCTCCTCCACGCCATTCACATTCTGCATCTGCCAGATATTCCAGTTTTTACCAATGGTGCTACCACTCATACGCAACATGGACACAAAGGCAAACTCCTCTGGCAGCCCCAAGGGATATGTGGATCTGTGATAGATGAACAAAATGTAGCAAGATTAGTAACAAATTGATCAAAATGTAGCAAAATTAGTAACAAAATGAACTAAATGTTGCAAATAGGTGAAAATAAAATTAAATTGGGCAAAATTAGTAACAAACTGAACAAAATGCAGCAAAGTTAGTAATGAAATGAACAAAATGTTGCGAAATTTGTCACAAAATGTAATACAATCACTAGCAAAATCAACAAAATGTAGCAAATTAGTAACAAAATGAACCAAAGGAGCAAAATTAGTGATGAAAGGAATAAAATCTAGCAAAATTTAAAAATGTCCAAGTGAGCAAAGTTAGGAATAAATTGAACAAAATGTAGCAAACAAAAAGAAAGATGTAGCAAAATTAGTAACAAATTGAACAAAATGTGCAAAACTAAAAATAAATTGAGCAAAGCATAGCAAACAAAGTAAGCAAAAATTAACAAAATTGGTAGTAAAATGAACTACATGTGCAACATTAGTAACAAATTGAATGAAAGGAGCAAAATTAGTTAAAAAATGAACTATAAGTGCAAAATTAGTAATAAATTCACTAAACAGAGCAAAATGAACAAAAGGAGCACAATTTTAAAATGTGCAAAATTAGCAAACAAAAAAAGCAAAATGTAGTAAAATTAGTAACAAAATGTAGTAAAATTTCTAACAAAGTGAACAAAATGTGGCAAATTATTAACAAAATGAACAAAAGGGGCAAAATTAGTTTAAAAAATGAATAAAATGTGGTAAAAAAAAATTAAAAATTGCAAAATTAGTAATGAACAAGTGAGCAAACTTAGTAATAAATTGAACAAAATTGGTAATAAAATGAATAACATGTAGCAAAAACATGCATCAAAATTAATGAGAACAGACAGAATAGCTCAGTTTGTACGTTAAAGCAAAAACCAACAAGGATTTTTAATGTGTATATGAGTTACATCCTGATTAAAAAAATTGCATATTTCCACAATTCCCTGCTGTGTGTTTTGCAGATGTGATGGTGCATATAAACCCACTTTTAACGTTCAGGACCATGGACAGGGTAAATGCCGGTTCACTATTACAACCACTAGATGTCGCTATTCACACATATAACATTTAAACGCCCTGTTACTTACCTTGTGTTGATTCTGAAGTTGAACGTAGGGCCTATTTGATAAGCGACGTGCTGTGGAGTTGACCCGGCAACCTTTTTCACAGTGCCTCTTCTTGCAAGCTCAGCAATATGGAACTGAGACATGATATAAAATCCTGAGGATCCGGAGACAGAGTGGTCAGATTAAAAAAAAAAAAACATGTAAAGGATTGGATTTTATGGCAGATCCTGAAACCTGGCCATATTTATGACAAAAACCGCATACATACATAGATAGATAGATAGATAGATAGATAAGCACAACATGAGCAACCAGATGGCCAAAACAAAGAACAAAATGAACAAAAATGAAAAAAATAATCACATAAATTAATAATTACACAACAACTGCCCAAAAAGGAAAGTAAATGAGCAAAAATGAACAAGAAAAACGCATTAAATCAACCAAAATGAACAAAACAGCAAAAAAAAAAAAAGAAACAAAAGTACACAAAACAAGTAACAAAATGAGTGAAAATGTTCAAAATAAGCAACTAATCTTGCAAATCTTTTTTTCTGGATATTTGACAGTAAACAGTATTTAATATAGTGCATTTCTACATTTTCCTGGTTCTGGCACTGCATTGATGATAATGCACTTTACACATTTCTAACCTGCTGATACATAAACCCGTTAGAACACAATATAGCCTATTAGTCTCTAATAAACCCCATGTCATGATGTTACTCACTACTTGAGTGGTTTTTCATGTGATGCTCTTTTTCTCTTACTCAAGTACAGTGACCAAAACTTCCAATGCAACATTCAGGCTTATGCACTTTATACTCAATTGAAGGGATATTAACAACACATATGAGACATGAAATGTTAATTTGAGTACAGTGTGATAGCATTACAAATGGAAAACAAATTAGTCACAACTGCAAATTTACTGGACTGGAGACAAACATGCTGGTCCTGCTGGGGCGTGGTGACACGTGTCATTGTACCACCTCCATAGATGTGAAATGGTTGACACGTGGACGCCCAAGGCCCTGGCTACACATCTTTGCGTCATTCCACCAATCAGCATACCAATGCCTCGTTCTCACTGAATTTGACTTAGTTGTGTCATGGACAAACATTGCACCTAAAAAATGCAAATGAGTACTAAAAATCACCATTGGTACAGCTATTTATTGACCAAGTTTTAGAGGGATTGGTCAGTTGGATCTACTCAATTTAATTAGCATGCCTTAACTCTAAGGATGTGCAGTCAAGTGGAACAATGTACCCACACAGCAAAACCAAACCAAACCTTATGAGCTTTCAAGGTGTATTCTGTGTTTCATAACTCAAATTCACCATGTGGCTCAGCGCGCTCAAAATATCTTCAACCTGGGAGTGTTGCATTGGAAGTTTTGGTCACTATACTGATGTTTATGAGTACTTCTCCTTAACTCATTACAATTATAAAGTGACAATACTTTTACTTGAGTACTGTTTCAGTATACTCTGCCTGCGTCTGTGTATAACAAATGAAAATGAACAAAATAAGCATTAAATCAATAGCAAGCTGAACAAGATAATGGACTAAAAAAACTGAGGGAAAATTCCACAAAATTAACAACATAGATAAACTATGAATATAATTATAAACAAAATGAACAAAAATGATAAAGATGAGCAAAACAATCAATAAAATGAACAATAATGTACAAAATAATCCTTATAATGAACAAAAATAATAAAATAATCTAAAAAAATTAATAAAATTGAGATAATAAAAATCAATACAAATGACCAACAAATAAAATGAAAAAATAAATAGTGTTAATACAGTTTTAACACATTGCAGCTTGAATGTGCATCACAATGTATGTCATATGGTACAGAGAGGGCTCAGATATTTTTATGGATGGATGGATGGGTGGATGGATGGATGGATGGATGGGTGAATGGATGGATGGATGGATGATGGATGGATGGATGGATGGATGGATGGATGGATGGGTGGATGGGTGGATGGATG
>JAQQAE010001615.1:0-24782 GCA_029823295.1 Pseudamia nigra
CAAACCTCTCTTATCTTTTTAAATGGGTGAACTTGCACATTTTTACATTTCCCAATACTTATTGTCCCCACTGTATGCCACATATTATGAAAATCCATCTTTTGAAGGTTTTGAGGGTTATGTAAACTCTGTGATGTTAAAAAAAAAAAAGCTGTAAAAATATGATGTTGCTCAGTCCTGAGGAA
Organism: Pseudamia nigra; assembly: GCA_029823295.1. Classification (NCBI taxonomy): domain Eukaryota; kingdom Metazoa; phylum Chordata; class Actinopteri; order Kurtiformes; family Apogonidae; genus Pseudamia; species Pseudamia nigra. The sequence continues at coordinate 186 of JAQQAE010001615.1, forward strand.
TCCTCATGAGAAAATGGACTAAAGGAAAAACAAGCCATTTTGAGTGTTTGATTTGTGACATCTCAAGTCATAACCAATCACTGCTGACTTAAAACACCTTAATTCCATCCCCAAGAGCCAGTAGAGTGCCAAATTTCAAAATTCACAAGATACAACCAATCATAATGAAGCTAAAACTGACATCAATGCAATGAGCAACTAACCACTATTCCTGACAGGTTTTTTTTCCCCAGAAAACTGACCACAAAAAGTGCAGTGTTCTGTGTTTACAGTGGCCTAGTGTCAGAATATGGTCACAGGTCACATTGGGAATGACCTCCAGTTCAACTGTAAACTGTATGTATTAGTGGACAAACCCATTGGTTTCTGAACAACCATTTTGAGCCCAATCAGATTGTCACATCCTGGATGAAATTTTGGAGCCAGAAACAGGCTGTACCCATATTTGGATGAATGTCTGCCGAGCTACAGAAGCATGGTTTGTCAGGGTCTTATCAGTAAGCTAATGCTAACGCAATAACACTTCATCAAGAATTGTCAAATAAAGTCTTATTACTGTGTTATTAGTGTGAAAACTTACGTACAACTACAATCAGGCATCTGTCAAGAAAAACTACGTTCGGTTAAATAAATAGAAGATACAAAGGTCTGACTTGGAATGACTCCACCAGCGAGTTATTGACTGTCAGTAATATTTTCTGCATGTGTTGTTCAAAAATATATGCCGTTTACTCAGTTACTAGGTGATCATGAACAATGGTTTGAACTCAATACAAATTGGTCTCATTTTGATGATCAGTGGAAAATGTGGGTTGCAAGATGACACCTGTTGATAATCACTGGTCTGAATTTTCTATAACCTTAATACACAGACCACAGAAACATGCAGAATTCTTACTTATATTTGGACTACTTTAACGACAGTATGCTAAAAGGATTTTTTTTTTTTGCTCAATAATAAAATAAAAACAGCCCTGCCGCTTCAACTTTGTTCATACAAAATAACAATCTGTAAACATGACAGTTAAAGAGAATTCCTGTCCTCCTTATCCACACAGGAAACTCACACTCAGGCAAAACAGTAGAATAGCTGCAACTGGCAGAAAATACAAAGAAAATAGGAAACGGAGCGAGGAGGTTTTGCCGTTTTAGTTTCCTATAACCTGCTAAACACTGGCTGATTTCTAAATGTATTACAGAGACGGTCATTTTCACACATTTCCTCTGTTGTTCTACTAAATACAAACCTGAGATACACTGCCTGTCAAAAGTTTGGACATGGCCACTCCTTGACTGTTTTTCCTTATTTTTATTGCTTTCAACATTGAACATTAATAAGAAGATATCCCAGAACATGTTTTACATTTTAGCCCTAAATCGTCACATTTAGCTTTGATGGCAGCTCTACATTCTCTCATCAGGTTCACTAACTAGTCACCTATAGCCTTTTACAAAACGCAGATGTGCCTGGTCAAGAGTTGTGCCATTTCTTGTTTGCTTAACTCTTTCCTTGCCAACATTTTATGAAAAAGTTGCCACCTGCTGACAGTCCATAATTACTTTGACAAATGAATGTCAGTCAGTCTGAAAAATCTCAAGAATTTTGAATGTGTCTCCAAGTGGAGTCACCAAAACCATCACACACTTTTTTCTAGTAATCTCTCCTCTGCAGCAGATGCAGCTTTGGTATTCCTTTCCTGGGACATCATTATGACAGTCAGTTTAATCATAGCATTTGATGGTTTTGGCGACTGCACTTCTGGTGCAGAGCTCCAAATCAGTTGTGGCATTTACGTAGATTAGTAACATGTCTGCATCTGTCGACTGTAATTCTAGTTTTATGCATTTCCTTGACTGTATTGCTTATTTTTGCTCATATTCTCAAGGGCCAAATCAAGGGAAGGTAAACATGCAAGTCAAAATTCCAAGTTGCCAAAGACGCTGATTGTTTTTCATGAAGTCAAACATAACTTTAGAGTGAATAGCTTAATTACATTATGTAACAAATCTTGATAATAAATCTTATTCGGCCTTGATTACCTGGGTTTGAAACTTTTATTCAGTAAAAATGTCTCTGGGTTACTAACAGGTCAGTATCAGTGTTACCAGAATAGATTTAGAATACTCAGGTTCAGAACATAATCTACACACTCATCCGGGACATTTGGGAAATTAATTTTCATAAATCCATCTTTTGTAGTTTTTAAATGATTTAGGTTTTTTTGAATTTGTCCCTTGTTGTGAGGATCATTGGTTTTTCGCTGCGGCGACCCCTGAGGGGAGCAGCCGGAAGGAGTAGACTCAAGTTCAGAACATTTTGTTTCAAAATCAAGTGTCATAGTTTAATATGTCATTAATTATATAATGCATATTTTAACAACATTTTTAGTTACAAAACACTTTATGGAGCTTTGTGTATGGCATGAAGAAATTATGTAGTTGTGGGGTATCTGGGTTACCAGACACATTTTGTACCAAATTTACATTGCTATTTTTTTTAGGAAATTTCACTTATTATATGTTAAAGTCCCTACTAATATCTACACAAATATGTACTATACATAAATATAAGCTAATTAGTTCAGGAGACATAGGTTTCTGAACATGACATGGTATCCGGGTTACTCCCTTGATTTGGCCCTCAGTTACTTTGATCACTTGTATTCATTCTGCTTCATTATGTTCACTCATATGCTCTATTACAGTATTTGGTTTATTGTGCGTTTCTTTCATAATCTCATGCAGCAGGTGCACACCATATCTACACCCTTGATAGGATGACAAGACGTGTCAGGAAAAGTAACTGTATAACTTTAGAATACTGTACTTATTCAACTTCATTAAAGCAGCAATGGACACGAATGTACCCATGTCTTGTAGCAACAAACCGCATGGCAGCTTGACAGTCAACGGACACTTACGCGTGTGCGGTCTGCTGGGCTCCCCCGGTGAAGCCGTACTTGTCCACCTGTTTGTCTCCGGAGATGGCATTACCGTTCTCCTCTGGCTCCAATCCATACGAGCTGCCATTATCTGTCAGCTTGTCTGTGCTGCCCCGCAGGTCATGCCCATAACCCTGCTCCGTTTTTGCCATTTAAACAACATTTACCTGAATAAAAGACAACGGTCTAGTGAGTGTTCACATAACCCGTCCCCGTGTTGAACCCTGTGAACCCGTCCAACACCGTAGAGCTCGCCATAAGCCGCGGCTAGTTAGCTAGTTAGTTAACCTAACTGACTGACAGCTAGCCACCGTTGCTAGGACTGGCTTCCTAACTGCTAAAATCAAATCCAGTTATGGTGCAGTCAGGTTCATGTCAAACCTCCTCACATCGGCCACATAATTAACTCAACGGTGACTCGGTTAGTTAATAGTCCATTAAATAACCCCGAGCCGCTTTTTCAGTAAACGTGAAGTAGTTCGTTATCTCCGTGCTAACTCTGAACATGCTAAGAGGCTAGTTTCACACGGCTGTCAGCTGACAACACACCTGAATCTGTGCTGTCAGCAAGAACAGGGTTTAGCATGGTGGCTACAAGGAAGAGAAACAGAGCAGAGTCGTAAACAAAACACCCATGGTATTCTGGAGCTCGCTACCGCCACCTACTGGTAAATAAAACACTTCACTGTTAGCAGGTTAACCACTGGAAAATAAATTTTAAAAATGAACAAAACAATTGGTACAAAATGAAGAGAATACTCAAGAAAAGGAACAAAAATTACGTGAATAATCGAGACAATGTGCAAAAATGAACAAAATAATCAATAAACTCAACTAAATTAATACATTAATCAAAAAAGTGTGCAAAATTAACCAAATAATCAGAAAAATAAAGAAAAACAAATAAAATATTTTCAAAAGAGTAAGGGGCTAAATGCAGATTTTACAAATATTGAAGGGGGACGAATCCCTCATCTCCCTGAAATCTATGGCTATGTTCAAGCACATTTACTCCTTCACATGTACTTGAATAGTTGTGTTGCAGAATACTTTTTACTCTTACTCAGTTATATTTGTGATGGAAAAAAAATTACATGTACTCAGTTACATTTGGCTTCACCTCCATGAGTAAAATATGGTTAGATCAAAACAAAAACAAAATAATCAATTCAGTGAAAACAAAAATAATGAAGCAAATTATGAAAAAGAATAAACTAAGCAACAAAATGAGCAAAAATAACTAAATGAGTTAAGAAAATACAAATGAACAAAAAATAAGCAAAGGGGAAGAAAGTAACCAAGTCAATCAACAAAAATTAACAATTTAATCAAGAAATTGAAAAAAAAGTCAACAAAATAAGCAACACTGTCAGGAAAAATTCTGAAAATAATCAAAATGGTGAACAAAAATGCATATAAAAACAAAATAAGCTACAAAATTAGTAAATATGAACAAATCAAGCAATGACAAAAAACAAAAATAACAATCAAGCAACAACATCATCAAAAATAATCATGAAAATAAACAAAAATGACAAAAATACATGTTTGAAGGCCAAATGTTAGGTTGTATTATATTAAATGTTATGAAGTTAGCAAAATAATCAAGAGAATGAACAACAATGAAGAAAACAATTGACGTGGTCAAATAATGATGAAAATAATAAAAATGAACAATGGAAAAGAGACAGACCACCATAAGATTTCAAAATGTAGGTCTTCCCTACAGGGAAATTGTGAAGAAGGTCAAGGTTTCAGGGAGTACAGCTTCCTCGCTCGGAAACTGGAGGAAACGGACATGGAGAGGTCTGGCAGACCTGAAGCCACCATCTTGCTCTTCCATTGTTTTTATTTTTTTTCTTGCTATTTTTATAGTGACACAATGCTTTCTGCAGTACAATACTGTTCCAATAATGCTCTTGAGGGTATGGTACCACAGTGTCTTCCAACGCTGCTTTCATGCAGACAGAGGGAGTTTTAATACAGGACATCAAACAAACTTTCAAGACTTGCTCAACCTCCATTGGTGTAGAACAGCTTTAAGTTGTTAAAAACTCATGTCTTGTTTTTTGAAAAAGGCCTTGTTGTAGAATTCTGAAATGTACATTATTTTTCAGTTTTAGGTTCTTTTTTTAAAACCTCAGGCAGTTCAGCACTTACCTTTGTGCCACTTCAAGTTATTGATTGGACTTGAACTGCTTGAGCTTCAACAGAAAACTAGAAAAATTGGGGTGTTCTAAAACTTTTGACCAGTAGTGTATGGCCAAAATAATTTTTTATTTACATGATTAATTTTGTTGCTTAATTTGTTTATTTGTGCTATTTGGTATTTTTTGTGCTAAATGTTAATTTATTTGGTTTAATTTGTCTTGCTGCTTATTTTGTACATTTTTGGTTTGTCAATTTATTGAAGCATTTTTGCTCCTTTTGTTGCGTAGTCACTTAAATTAATTGAATATTTTGTTGATTTTCACACTTTTGGTTCATTTTTTCTGTATTTATGTATATTAGATCATTTCTGTGGTGTTTTTTAAATTATGTTGCATAATTATTTTGTTCATTTTACTAAATCTGCAAAAAGAGGAGACTCAATCTGCTAAAAAATACTGTTCATCCAAAAAAATGATGCATCCAAATGTAACTGAGTAGAAGCATACCTTTTTCACCACAAATTTAACTAAGAGTAAAAAGTATTCTCCAAATCAGCATCCCTCAGAAGCACACATTTTTTGAACAAACTACTCAAATACATGTAATTGAATAAAAGTACTTGAGTACTAGCCATGTCTGTTCATAATTTCCAACACTCACACCATGAAACAGGTTTAGTATAAATACTAGACTCTTTATTTAAATATTGTACATATTTTAAAACATATTTACATCAATTAGACCTGCATTGTTACACTGTTGACATAGGTGGATTTTTCACACATACACACACAAAGATTGCTTGCTGGAAAGGGAACAATCACACCATACAGACTGCAGAAGCACCTTTAAAAACTGCTTTTTACATCAGACAGAGACAGGCTTCATTTACATCAAACACTGGGCGATGGGACTGAGACAAGCTTGCAATGACAGGAAAGGCCTCTTCATTACAGGTCTAGCTGTTTAAGGCTCAAACTGTGCTCACCCTCACACCACACGCTGTTCTGCAATGGGGTACAGCTCTGTCACACAGATGTTTGAAATTCACAAGTGTAATAAGCAAGCATACCAAATAGAACAGTCGGTGAAATAAGACAGAAATGACAGAATATTCCAATACATGACTTTGCCATGGACAAAGATGCAGCAAACACGAGTAAAAGCAAAATGGGCTCAATGCAGGATCCACATTCTCAGTTGTACTTTTGCTCCATCACACATGAATTGTTTGTGAAATCCTATTTCTAATACAAGACGAGCAGAACCAGTGGGTCAGTGAAGGCAGCAATAGTACCTTTGAAAAGGTCCCATACAGTGACACTGTACTGTGTCTATTAGACTTCAGTAGGAGCTTTATTTTATATTATTATATACAATTTTAATCAGAAACATTGATTGGTTGAAGCACAGGACATTCCCAAGGTGACCTGGGATCAGACTCTGGCAGGATAATTTAATTTTCTTGGGCAATTTTCTGAAAAAAAAAAAAAAAAAAACAAACAAAAAACACCTGGCTCATGGGGGTGGAACTAATGCAATTTAGGTTGATAATGATCACTGATAATTCAAGCCAGCAAGCAAGTTCATATCTTCACAATTTTTATTTCCCCATCTCTGTCCATCCATCATCTTTCCCTTATCTGGGTCCGGGTCATGGGGGCAGCAGCCTAAGCAGAGAAGACCAGACTCCCCAGCCACTAGCTCCCCTGGAGGTGTTGTCAGGCCAACTGAGACAAATAGTCCCTTCAGGATGGGCCATGGGGCCTCCTTTCAGTCGGACATGCCTGAAACTCCTCTTCAGGGAGGCATCCACATCAAATGCCTGAGCCACCTCTACTGGCTCCTCTGGGTGTGGAGGAGCAGCGGTTCTACCCTGAGCTCCTCCTGGGTGGCCAAGCTTCTCACCCTGTCTCAAAGGGAGAGGCCAGCCACCCTGTGGAGGAACCTCATTTTAACTGCTTTTGCTCCTTAAGTCTTTCGGTCCTGAACATAGGTGAGGGTAGGAATGTAGACAGACTGGTAAACCAACGGCTTTGCCCTTCGGCTCAACACGTTCTTCACCACAAGTGGCCAATATAATGTCTGCATTACTGCAGACGACGCGCTGATCCACCTGTCGATCTCGCACTCCATCCTCCCGTCACTCATGAACAAAACTCCAAGATCCCTCAACTCCTCCACTTAGGGGATGAACGCCTCCTTGACCCAGAGAGAGTATTCCACCCGTTTCTGGCTGAGAACCATGGCCTCAGACTTGGGAGGTGCTAATCCTCAATGCAGCTTCACATTCTGATGCAAACCACCCCAGTGCGAGCTGTAAGCGATGGCTCCACGAAGCCAACTGGATCACATCATCCACAAAAAGCAGCAATGAGACCCTGAGGCCACCGAACTAGACACCCTCCTCACCCTGGATGCTCCTAGAAATCCTGTCTATAAAAGTTATGAACAGGATCAGTGACAAAGGGCAGCAGTCAAACCAGCTTACTTTATATCACTGACTTTATAAATCTCAAAACCCCAAAGAGCTTGATTCTCACAGTATGGGACCTTTAACACCATGGACAGTATTAATATGATTTACTGATGAAAACACAGTGACAATATTGGTCTCCACCAACACGGTGCTCTCTTTACAGCAGAGCAGACAAAGCACTGCCTTAATCATGTACTGTATATATGGCTTTCCTTCTTTGGTTTTCTATAGAGCTGAGCGATACGGCCAAAACATTTTATCAGCCTACATCAATAATTATCACTATATAAAACTTGGGTGGTTTGAGTTTAAAGGCTGATTTTGGTCCTGAGTGGAAGTTGAAAAGTGATTTTGAATTATCTGTAAAAACGACAATGATGCAAAGTACGAAATCAAAAAGATGCAACCGGACAAAAATGATGTACGTGTTGCCAAAAAAAAATGTTAAAGATGGGACAAGACAAAAATTATGTAAAGCATGCAAATCATGCAAAAATCTCAAAAGACTCAGAAGGCAAAAATGATGCAAAGGATGAAAATGTAAGATGCAGAAAAAGGAAAACTCCCATTAAAAAATTGCAGCGGGATAAAAAGAACATACATGATGAAAAAATACAAAAATGTTAAAGATGGGCCAAGATGAAAATTATGCAAAATCTTGAAAACAATGTAAAAGAGAAAAACAAGTCTAACGATGATGCAAAGGATCAAAATGTTGATGAAGACGATGTAAATGACACATCGAGAAGCAACAATAGCTGTACCTGTAGTGTTTTGCATTTACTGCTTATTTTGAACATTATAATTTGATACTGCCACAGCTCACATATGTATATTACATCATAATAAATAAGTGCAAGATAAAAAACATAAAAAATTGATCTGTCAAAACAATGCAATACACATGTATTCCATGTATTTATTTTTATATTGCGATTTTTATCACAATATAAAACATTTCATAGTGATAATTATCGTTTCATCGCCCAGCCCTAGTTCTATACACCTGTCTTATTGTCGGTTACAGATAACCAGTCACATGTAGCATCTAAAAACCAAAACCAAAATATGACCTTTGTTCTCATATAATTTGAGGCATAGAAATCTGCTTTAGTATCCAGGTCCATGCATACGTCTGTCCATGTAAGCACAAAGAAATTACAGTACTGCTGTTTGATGTTTGTAACAACAATGCATGGAGACATCCACAAAAAATGTGTCTTTGCACACCCTCTTCAGCTGTGAAGACACGTCCAGAGTCCAAGGGAGCTGTTTATACAAAAGGGACAATCACGAGCTGAACAGTGTTATCAACATCTTGGGACTGATGCAATCGGATGGAAGTCCAGCACACATTTACCTGCACTTGTTACAATCATGGTGACAATGTTCAGAGACATCATGTCAGGCCGTTTTACAGACATCTGAAGTACAAAATTAAAAAAGCAGCAAATAATGGAAAGGGACATAATGGTCGGCGTATACTGTGTGATTTCAGACCTGATGTGCAGCCGTGTGCAAGTTATTGCAGCCAGAGATCGTGCCTCACACCTCCCCCATTTTATGAGCGGCCCAAATGGTTGGAGCCTCAAATCATGCCTCAGATGGGTTTGAAACATGTTTGATTTCCATTTCTGCTTTTCTCCTCACTGCGCCTGCGCAGCAGCAGGAAACAGTGAGTGAAATGAAGAAGAAAGCAAGACATCACAGAAATATCACATACTAGAGCCAATAAGTTATATTTGGCTAAAAGTTTAACATTCCTATACAGATGGGTAGGCAGAGGCCTATAAATGTAGTCATATTAGAGAACTGTGCGTGATGGAGAGAGAACAGATCCAAAAGGACAGGAGAAAAACAGGAAAAAAAAGAAAGTGGAACCCACAGTTGTGAAAAAACAGTGGTTCTGTACAGCACATTTTGAAAAAGAAGGTTTATGTTTCTGATCTCGCTTGTACAATGTACTACGGCACAATCGCATGCGGAAGTCAGAGCGCAAAGTGTGTGCTAGAGTCACGTGCGTTTGCAGCCGAAACATCGCACACTGTACTATACCTTCATGTTCATATGTTTCTAAAATAACACAGTGTACGCCAGCCTGAAGGAAATGAAAAATAAAAAAGGACACATACTCATTCACACATCTGATTAAAATAGTTGAATCACTTTATCATCGTAATGCCAAAAAACACGACACTCTCAAACTAAAATAAAGTAAAAAAAATATATATATATACACATCGTTTGCTTTGAATTCATGCCTGACCTATCATTGCAATTAAAAGCATTCCCAGATGCTAGGTTTTTCCTTTTGTGATAACAAATATTAACATTAAATATGACACACTTCCAAATAGCATACCACTCCTACCCCCACCACACACAAACACACACATACCTACTTCTCAACTTTTTTGCCACACAAGTGCTGCAGCTGTCAATCAATCTCAAACAGTTTGTTCATTTCAGCGAGTGTGGAACTGATAAAGCTCACTTCAAGATTAAACTCTGTACAGGAAAATATACGTTATGGATGCATGTGTACATCTTCCACAATAGTGACGCAACATTTCTTTGCAACAAAGCAAAGACACCAACACACAAAATATATTTACAGCGTATCACGATGTGTGCAACGACAGACCCCTCGGCCAAGTGACCAATTCTGATTAACCTTCACATGTCCGATCTGACCACAAACTGTTAGAAACATGGATGTTGTGACAGTATTCGTTGTATTCACCCCCCCTCCCCCACCACCACGACGTAACCTCATATAACCTCCTATAATGTTGCTTGTTGAAAATGTAGTGCTAGAGCCACTGCTGCCCCATTTTGAGGTCAGGAAAAACCCTGAAGATGTAAGAACAGGCATGTGGCAGCTGTAATGACTAATCACAGTCCTGAATCTGGAACCAGTCAGATGGCCCAGCATGCGGACTTGACATCCATGGGCTCTCACTGTGCAAACTACAATTCTCCAGCAACATTGCAGCCCCTGGGGCCACCAGATTTTAAACTTCGTTTGAACACAGTAGGCAGAAATGGCACCACGGCATCCATGTTTCTGTGCAGTCTGGCTTCAGATTCTTACAGATTTCTATGGAGCTACGCTAGCTAGCTCTTCCATTCTGCACGTTCCCAACACTGAGCAACTGCTACTTTTCATCTCTAAAAAACACCCATCCGCTGTGAACTTCTGCTCCCTCAGCCCATCCGACTCCCTCAGCTTCAATCCAAACACACATTTAGAACATAACACACAATAAGTAGAGCAACAGAGACGGCTGGCTCCTACTGTCACCTCTATTCTACACTCCACAAACCAATGGCTTACTCCTCTTTCACCAACTCCATTATGTGCAAGAGCTTCCAGATTTTAAAGGCCTCAGTCTCATCCTGCTTAATCAATACCAAAGATGTGTGGATGAAAGGAGACCGAAGAGACCAAAAAGGCACATCTCAGGTCACCAGCCATTCCCCCCGCATCATGATCAACATGAAAATGTCCAAGCTGCCCACTTCTCCTAAAACATTTAAGCACCAAAACAAAAAAAAGAGAGGAAGAAAAGACGTTGATGTGTGGATGACGCCACCCCACAGAGAGGTGTGTGGTGTTGTGGCGGTGGGGCCTCCCCTGTCAGCCCGTGGGATGCAGTGCATTTCGAGAGGGCTGGAAGACTCGGGTGGCAGGTGGGAAGGAAGGGTCAGCCTCACAGAAGCACACGCAAACACACTCGCACTTTTAGTCTGTGTATTCAGCCACAATGGACAGCAGCACCGTGATATCGTCTGGCTTCCCCCCTGAAGATGACACAAAAGGACAGAAAAAAAAAAAAAAAACTCATTTGAGGCAAAAAAAGAACAGGAATTTCAGTTTAACATGTTCAGACACAACGCACTTAATGAGACACCATGTTTCTTATCCCTTTCATACATGAATTATTAAAAACAACTGAAGTTATGACATTGTTAGCCAAACAATCTTTAAACTAATGTCAAGTATTTTAAGCAAAGTAGTGGTTGAAAATGGTTCATTTAGTCAAATACTATTATAATCATGCTTTATTACTGTTTGATAATGTATATAAAAATATGACTCCAACCACACAAGTGGAGAGGTTTGTTTTTTGTTATTATTTTTCAAAGCATCTTATTTCCTAATGGTTTAATTTTTCTTCTTTTTTCATATAATTTGGTTCATTTACTTGAATATTTAGGTTTTTTTTCCTTCTTTTTTGTGCCTTTCTTTGCAACTTCTTGATTGCTTTGCTCATTTTGTTCAGTTTTCTTCTTATTCTGTCTATTTTTGTTCACATTTTTTCTTTTTACGTCTAATTTGGTTCATTTTCTTGATTGGTTTATTCATTTTTCTTCTCACTTAGTTCATTTTATTTATTTTACCATTTTGCACCTTGGGATCCTTATGTAGCTTCCTTTTCCTAATTATTTTCTTCAGTAAGTTATTACATTTTACTTTAATTTTTTGATTACTATAAATTTAATGTAACTTTGTTCCTGTCCAGTGTAATGAACACAATGTGTGAAAGGATTAAAAGTGACATATTGTGAAAAATAAAGTTTGGTGTCTTTTCCCATTATAAAAACAGGTCTGGGCGCTGTAAAATAATGCTCAAGTATCACAAACACAGCTCCTTTTCACATAAATGGGCCTGAAGCAAGTCACTTGCTTCAGACCCACTTACAAATAATGATTGATTGTTATATTTATGACATCAATCAATCAATCACTGTTCTCAATAAATTCTGCAGAACCACCAAACCCATCCTGACATTCGTAGTTTAGGGGAGTCTGCATGATGGAATCTAATGCACAGACAAAAAAAAAGTATGCCCAAAAGGAGCTCATTTGAAATTTAAAAAACAGACTTAAACAGAATCCATTTCACCTGTTCTTAAAACGGATAAAATGTGTCAAAAGTATGAAACAAACAGCTGAAACACAATATACGCACCTCTGACATTCAGGCCATTGTCACAGGCAAACTGCGCAAAGGGAGACATGTAATTGGGGTCGTAGGCAAGGTCATGAGCTTGCTTCGCAATACTCTGTGCAGTCTGCAGGATGCTGTCATAGTTGGTAGTCTGAAAGAGAGGAACAGAATTAAAAAAAAATTCAACCGTAGGACATGCAAATGCAGGGATGACGAGTTTAAGAAAAATCAAATCATAGTCCAATAGTCCGTACGGAAAGATGGAGCATTTATTCACATGATGGAGGGGAGCAGAAGACATTTGTATTAGAAATGTAGGGCGGATAGCTTCATATCGCAAAGACGGACTTAACAATAGCGTTACATTCAGGATGTGTAGTGATCACAGTACATTTACTCCTTTACATGCACTTGAGTGACTTTTCCAAATAAACTGTACTTCTGACAGTAGTTGTTTTACAGAATACATTTTAATCTCACTCAGTTACATTTGTGATGAAAAAAATGTACTTCTACTTAGTTGCATTTAGCCACAACTCAGTGAGTAGGTGTGTTTTCCTCCAAATGATGAAGACAACCAGTCAAATTATGAGCTGCTACTACGCCTTCCCAAAACAGCAGAAATGAACAAAGCCATAAATGAGCAAAAACCTAGCAAAATAAACAAAAATAATCAAATACATAAACATAAAGGAAAAAAATAAGCTCACAACAATAAACAAAAATACTAGCAGATGCCAGGGATCCCCCTCAGTCTCATTCCGAGTCTGAGTTTGGTGACCCTACGCCTCTCCATTCATGGGAGACAAAAACAAGAAAATCAGATAATTTAAACTTTGACCTTTACCTCAAGACCAAGGTCACCCATGTTCTAAATTAACCAAAATCTTTACCTCATACACCTTTCCTGTAAGTTTTGTGACCCTAGAGCTTTCCCTTCAATAGTTATAACTTATAACAAACCAAAGTTTGACACCCGGCACCGGGGCAACGACAATTCACCTAGAACCCAGAGGATGAGGAGTAAAAACTGAACAAAATAATCAGCCAAATTACCCAAACTAAAGAGAAATGTCATGCAGTTCCCTTCGAGTTATAGCAAAGCTTGACCTCACAAAATTTGCATGTTGTGCAATTTCCAGCAGATGCATGCTACATAGTAGCAATATGAAAAGTCTCTAACTCACTTCATGAATTATCGCACTCACAAGGTTTTTGTCGAAGCCGAGCTCTGGCCTTGACATTGAGGTCAAGGTTGCTACAATTCAAACGTGACCGAGATATTTTATAGATACATTTATGGTATCAATTGGCATTATGTCCTTCTGGAGGTATTGCATTCACAAGATAGATGTTGACACCCAGCCACCTATCTGGGTGACAAAACCCCATCAGCTTCACAAGGCTGAGGGGTAAAAATGAAGCAAATAACTAACAAAATGATTTTAAGAAATGAACAAAATAAACAAACTGGAAAATAAACAATATAACTATTAAAATTGAAGAAAAAAAAAATAGGCAGGAAAATTAGCAAACTTAACAAAAATAATCAAACAAAAAGGAACAAAATAGGCAAACAATTAAAAAAAAAATGGACACAATAACTAAGAACATGATAAAGAACAAAACAAGCAACAAAATTAGTAAAAATTAACAAAATACCCAGGAAAATCTAAAAATGAACAATATAGCTAATAAAAGTAAACAAAAAAAATAACAAAATAAGCAGCAAAAGGAGCAAAAACGAACAAAATAAGTAACAAAATGATCAATAACCAAGTACATGACCACAAATGAACAAAATAAGGTTGTTCACATATTTTAAATGCAACATCCATCAGACCCCAGTGTGAACCGTCTGCAGCTCTGAACTACCCCGCATGTGCAGAAGACGTGACGTCACATGCAGCATACTCCTTAAAGGTTAGTGGCAGTAATGCTCCAATAAGTTGTTTGCCAACCGCCATAAAACACTAAAGAAGAAGTGCACTGTATTTACACAAGTGAATACAGATGCTACGCAAGTCACTGTGTATGAATTTTGAAGTTGCTGTGCAGTCGGAGCTGACAACATTATGACGAGTGATTCCAACTCCGCTTTCATCCCAAGTCAGCTGGGGTAGGCTCCAGCATCCCCCCTTGACCCTTGCAAGGATTAAGGGGCAGAAAATGGATGGATGTATGTATGGATTTCAACTCCACTGTTTCCATCTGATTTTGCTGCGTCCCACCCCGTCCTGCACAGAATTGTGACGTCTGTCTCACTTCAATGAGGTAAAAGTCGGATGAAATGCAACATGACCATTCAGACTGGTCACTTTGAAAAACATCGGATAGGTATCTGATTTAGGATCACATATGGAAGCGGCCTGGGTCTGGTCTGAAAAATCGGATTTCTGGTGTTCAGACTGTCATGATAAAAATCAGGTATGGGTCACATAAGGTGAAAAATCTGATTTTGTCTGCAGTCTGAACGTAGCCTAACAAATTCTGAGCACATAATGTATTTTTACATTTCCTTCTAAATAACTTGTTGAAACGCAGTATACTGGGCAGCTGTAACAAATTCAGCATTATGAAGTTAAGCAGTTTTATTCAGATGTTTTCTTTTACTGCAGCACATATTTTTATAAGTACTTCTAATTTTACTTGCGTCCCAATGGTTATTAAATAATAGCAGTTTTATTTGAGCACTGTCTCTTTTTACTTTACACAATCAACAGGTAGATCTGTGCAGGTTCTGGACAAAAGATGAAGGGCACATTCACATTAAGTACAATTGTCCCATTATACTCCGGGCTCAAACTGACTATAGTACCATTATGTATCATTCTGACAAGATCATATTGTAATATAACACATGCAACTTTACTGACTTTGTGGCTTGTTCTGAGTCATTTTGTGCACTCTTACGTTTCTTGATTTTGCAAAGTGATCATTTTCAATTAAAAGGTGCTGCGCCTGCATAAGATGATTTCTGCAGAAGCAGCAGGAGATGAGGTTTGTCTAGGCCAGGGATCTACAACCTCTGCAGTACAAAGTGCTGTTTTTGCACAGAAAGACAACAAAATGCGTGTCTGGAGCTGCAAAAATATCTGAACCATTTATACACCACATTACATATGATATTTTTTTAATTTTCTATATTATTTGATTTATTTTTCTGATTATTTTTTACAATTTTAAAAATGTTCAGTTTTGTGACTTTTTTGTTCATTATTTTCCTTCATTTTCATGTTTTTTAAATTTATTTGACTATCATTTTTGTCTGTTTTGTTCAGTTTGCTGATTATATTGTTCATTTGTGTTTACTTTTTATTCAGTTAAATTACAACTTTAGTGATTTGTCAGTTTCCTTAACTTTTTTCATTTCCAAGATTACTTTGTTCCATTTTGCCTTAAACTTTTTGTTCATTGACATCATTTAGTTTATTTTATCATTGTTTTGTTGATTTTATTTGTTCTAATGTTTAACCTAGTTTATTTGTCTTAATTATTATTTTCCTCATTTTGTGGAGTATCTTCCTTCGTTTTGTCTGAGTTTTTTCCCCATCTGGTTGATTTAGTGCTTATTTTGTTCATTTTGATTATTGCAACGTGTTACTTCCATCTCTGGACAAAGCCACAGGAACCACTGAAGAGGGGCCAAAGAGCCACAGGTTGCAGACCCCTGCTCTAGGCATATAATCATGCCCATATTGTGTACTCATGCTTGTACTTGTGCATAAGCAACTGTACTCTTTTGAAACTCACCTCTTCCAACGATGTCAGAGTAAATCAAGTGTTAAGCACAGAACAGACACTTGCACTACTCAAACAAACTGGACATCAGGTGTCAAACAGGCTTTGGCACTGTACACCACAACTTTTAGGGGTGCGGTAAGTCCATCCTAAACACTCTGGAGTTGCATCAAAGACAATGAGGATGCCACCTCCAAATGATTAACACTCATAGCTTGTCATTACTGAGTATCCTTCAACAAAGCAAAACCAGAAGAATGGATGAATTCAGGAGTGGTACCTTGAGTTTTTTGAGCTCCTGAAGTATCATGTAGTCTGGCATGTTGTCGAAGAGGCCGTCAGTTGCGGTCAGGATGATGTCCCCGAGCTGCACGTCGAAGGACGAGCTGTCAGCTTCTTCGGGACTAGAGATGAAAAGAGATGAGTCACAAGTGAAAGAGGAGCAATGGAGCAGCAGGATACATCTGAGCAGATGTCACCTGCATGGAAAAAAACATAAACCTGAAGACTCTGCCAAATATCAACATTAGACATGAGCCAAGACATAGAAGCAGCTTGTCCTGCCTGTCCTCACCAGACGATCAGAGGCCCTGCTGTTTCCTGGCACCACACCAAAAAATACAATTTATTTCCCTGTCACCTCTCAACCTTATGTTCTTGACTTCATCAGAAGAATTTAGTTTAAAGGAGACACACCAAAATAGTGTGAACATATGTAGGATTTATGATTTTCACTGTTTAAGGCACGAGGAAGGACTGACCTGTCACTGAGCACCACCCCTTCAGCTCCTGGTGGGGCGATAGACAGCTGGAAGGGTGTGTTAAAGTAATGTTGTTGCTCGTCTGAGCGATGCACCACCTCTCCTCCTCGTACGACCAGGAAGCCAGAGTCTCCAAGGTTGCATGTGTGTAACCGGTGACTCCGTCGGTCCAAAACCACAATACAGGCTGTACTGCTCCCTACACACACAGCACAAAGAAATTATATGTGCTTTGTGGATCCTCCCATGATGAAAAACAAACACAAATCAGTCACTACAAAAGACAGAATGCTAAACAACCAGGCCAGATCAGCACATAAAAATCTTGTGTACACCTGGGTGGTGAATTTGATGCTTCAACAGTGAAACCTTTTGATATGATTGTACAATATAAGGACAAAAGATAGAAAAACAAATATCAAATCCTTGCGTGTCCCAGTTACACAGTGACTGTGCCTTTGGGAACCCAAAGTCCATGTAACCTTCAAGGGGACAGGTCAGCCGTGTCACCGCCTCCCAAAATAAAAGAAGATCATCTGACAAACATTACGACAATTGGGGGGGGGGGGGTGCATCCAGTGTCTGCTCTGGAACTTTGGGTTACGGTGCCAAGTGCTTGAAGAAACGTGACCTGAAGGACATTTGGCATGCTCTGCTGTGCTTTGAAAGTCTCCCAACGTCATCTGTCATGCTACTTACAGACTGATGTGTGACCTTTAAAAGCATGAGCAAGAAAAATATGTTTCATGGACAAGAAAATTCATCACCAGGTTTCAACCTTCACCACTAAAAAAAAACTTGAGCAGTGATGTCACAAGTATATCACTCACATTTTAATAAATAATACCACATAATACAATATGTTGAGAGATGATTGCTTTTCAATCTATTATCTGCGCAATTTAGTACCAAAATAAGAACATGGAAATATTTTCCATTGTTCGCAGGACTCTTTCACACTTGTCTAGCAACGTCGGGAAAGACACTGCACATGCAAGACACAGCTTCATAGCAATGCATAGTAAGTTCTATGTAGATGAACTGCTCACAGTCTCTGACTCAATTGCCTGCTATGTCTTATTTTTCTGTGCATAGTTTTTTTTTTTTTAATGGGAAGTGTGACTCACACTACTAATACCAGTGTGAGCACTGTACTAGATTGTCTGGGTTTTTTGTAGGGCAAAAAAGTCCATTTGCATTTACGGGGGGCAATACTATGATTTGATTTGCTTGGTTGTCAAGGAAAACACACATATTACTCATTTCCAAACAAGTCAAACAGACAAACATTTAAAAATACACAATCTTAAAAAAAAATAAAGAGTAAATTATGATCATCTTCTTGCATGTTTTACACAGCTTGTGTATTTTTCCCCCAATTTCTGAAAATTCCGTCACCCTGACATCTCACTGAAGTTCACATAATTGGGTGGCTGTAGTGTTGTGATGCATGCAGTATGTGGACTAACCTAACAGGGGCACTTTGTTCTGTAAGAGCTCATAGTAGCCGGAGGTCAGGATCCCGACCGGATTACTGGGAGTGAAGCGTCCTTCCTTCACCAGACGCTCACAGGTTCTCATGAGAGTAGCAGAGAACTGTGAAGGGTCCACACCATAGTCACGCCAGCCACCTACACCATCTGCAACACCTGTGAAGCAAAAAAATAAATAGGAAATTCCTTGCATAAACAGTACAATAAATCAAGTACGTACATACCAGAAAACTTTACAAATCAAGTCTCAAGACACGTGCAATTTACAAGACCTGCACATATGCAAAGTAGAAAAATCACAAGACCATTGTATTGACCAAGCTGTGTTGCTTCTGTCTCTCTGCCACAGACATACACTTTGTTATAACAGCTTCAAGTGGAAAAAAAAAACAATTTGACACCAATTATGTTTTATTATATTTTATGCACTTTAGGCCATTCTGTGGTGTTTTAACAGCTCTGACACTGACACTCAAAATCTTTTCTGAACTGAATAACTAAAAAAAAAACACACAGGTGGTTCAATTTTTATTATTTTCCAGAAGTCATGTTAGACTTGATAAAACAGCAATTCAATATTGAAACTTTAAGCTTTAAATGGAGGCTACTTTCATACAATCCGCCATGCAACTCGCCACGAGTTGTACATAGATCCCAAAATGCATTGAGTTGGTGATGTCACATTCCCAAACCCTATAGAATCAGTGTCTGTGTGGCAGAGTCACAAAGAGGTAATCAAAAAAAGAGAAAAAAAAAATAAGTACCAACACATTTTGTTATGTCAACACTTGCAAAAGTCTCTGACAGACACCTACGAAAGGGCTGCAGATATGCATGTAAGAGTTAAGATACGGGACCTTTAACTTGTATCCATTTAACCCACATAATGATCCTGTTGGTGTGAATGGGGCTTTATTTTGACAAGTCTACGTCTGTATGCTTATATAAGCCCAATTACTTATGTTTACCATTTTGTGTAAAGCGCAGGTCGAGTAACATCAAAGCCACGTGTTTTTGTTTTTTTTTGTGTTTGTCCTCAGCTGGGCGGCGAGGACAAAGCAAATCCACCGAGCTAAAGCTAGCAGTGTACGGTTAGCAATATGGCTGCCTCCATGCTCAACCATTCTGACCTTTGCAAGACATTGCACAGTTTACTCTCAGACGTTGTAAAAGTCGTTTATTTCAGTAGGGAGCTTCTTAAACCGAGCACACGTGGCTGTCCAGGGGTTTAGCTTGCGTTATGGCGGCGTATAATTCAGCTGAATCTCAATTAGGTGAAAGGTTACACGGGGTTTCACTTAAAAGCCCAGCCACGTTATCCAAGTTCTCACATTGAATGCATTACTGCGGCTACATGCTAAGTAGTGACAGTTTATGCACGTGCCCTGGTATAACCAAACGTGACTAGTATTACGAGTGAAGAAAAAAAGTTATGGTTGGGTCTGTGGAGGGGGTGGGGGGTGTTGTGTTTTCATCTGACGGTCGGTGCACGTGCAGGTTAACCCAGTGAAGGTCACGTAAACGCAGGGTGACTTATGCGCATCTACAAGGCAGCTGGTGTGTTAAACCAGGACAAACTTACCCAGCACATCGGCGGTTCTGTGTCGCGCGATGAAGCACGCATCATCTCCGTAGCACATCCCTTTCTTCAGGATCCCCTTCCGAAAATCTTTGCCGAAGCCACAACTGGCGCTAATCAGACTGTAGTCACGACCGTCCGTCTGAGAGAGTCCGCCGAGGACAGCCCTCGCAACCAGTCTGCCATAAGACAGTACGGATAACATCCCCTAGCAAGAAGCAACCCGACTTTTACTAGACCACACACGCGGCCCCCCACTCTTCTCCCTGCCCGCTTGCTAGGCTACTTCTTCGTATCTCACCGCCGGGTGTGTGTCTTTATCCGCCCATTCGAACTGCACTTGCCCGCTTCCGTGAAACACTAAAACAGCCCCAGCAGTGCTCTGAACTAGCTCAAAAACGCCACTGACTGCTCAAAAGCGGTTTATGTCTCAAGCGTGACTTTCACAGACGCAGTTCCTCCACTGGGGTATCTCCTTGTCGACATGTTGCCACTGTGTCCCGGAAAAAGCTGCGAGTACATACGGGTTCTTCACTTACAATCTCTACGTAACTCGTTGATCGGCCTCGACCAATCAGACAGCGGCGGATGGACATCCACCAATCAGAGAGCGGCCCGCAGAAAACAACCAAAATAACGGAGACCCTCAGACACCCCACTGATTTGTCTGGTCACATTGTATATTGTAAAAGCATTTTTTCTTAAAGATCCTCAGAGGTGTGTATAGAAACCAGAAACAGTCCTCAAATAAACTTGATGATTTTGTTTATTTTGTTGCTTATTTCGTGCATTTTTGTTGATTATTTTGTTCATTTTTTTATTCATTTTGTTGATTATTTTGTTCATTTTGTTAATTTTTTAATTTATGTTTGTGCTCATTTTGTTGCATAGGGTATTAATTTTGATCATTTGCTTGATTATTTTGTTCATAAAAAATATATTTATATACATATACTAGAAGAAGAAGTACATGTGTATTTAGATTGCTTTAAATTACAACCTCTTTACTCCTACTCATTGTGCTGTGGCCAAATGTAACTAGAGTAAAAGCACATTTTTTCATTATAAATGTAACAAAGAAAGAGTAAATGTATTCCATGAAACAAAGGAGGAAATGTACTTGAGTACTGACCACCTCTGCTCATTGACTAAGAGTCAAAATCCTGCATTACAATCTCCACTCAACACTGATAAGGAAAAGAATGCAACATGATCAGAGGCATAAACACAAACACATACATAACATTCTGTGAAGCAGTTTATATGTCAGTATTACATAGTAGAGTACACTGACCTGGTACTCAAGTAAAAGTATTGTTACTTTCTAATTCTAGTAACTCAAGTAGAAGTACTCCTAAACATCAGTGCTTCAGTAAAATTAAAAGAGTATCTCATATAAACGACTGAAGCAATGAGAAAGTTCATGATGTGGAATTTGTTCCAGAATCATATCTTCTCCTTTCGGCTGCTCCCCTCAGGGGTCACCACAGCGAAATACCAATGACAAAGGTTTTTTACATCGGATGCCCTTCCTGACACAACCCTCACAACAAGGGATCATATGTTAATCACATGTTGATTTTTGTCCATTTTTTGGCTATTTTGTCAATTTTTTTCTTTAACTTGCTTGATTATAATTTTATCAACCAGTGTTGTTGCTTTTTTCACTTATACTCATTTTCTTGCATATTTTTGTTGAGTTTTGTCACTTGTTCTGTTAATTTTGTTAACCTAATTTTGTTGCTCCTTTTGTAGAAGTTTTTTCTTCAGTTTCCTGATTATTATACTTCATTTTCTAATTTTTGCTTATTTGGGTCATTAGTGCATGTTATTTACCCTTACTTGTATAAACAATGACTATTTTCTTCACTTTTCTTGATTATTTTAATCATGTTTTAAATTTTGCTCATTTTTTGTTAATTTTTGTTACCGGTATTACTTTTCTACATTTTCTTTCTGTTCCATTTTGTTGGTTATTTTGTTCCTTATTTGAACTTACTTGATGATTTATTTTGTAGGCTTTTTTCAACTGCTTTTTCAACTTTTTTGAACGTTTTTTCAACTGCCAATATTCCTGACATCTTTTAAAAATAAAGTTGGGCATGCAAAGTGCATTATTCTGTTTTTACATTAGCCTTGTGTCAGTATAATAATCCCAGGTCACCTTGAGAACGACATGTGGTTCAACCAATAAGAGCATTTTCTAATGAAAAGTGGCGGTGACAGCACTTCTTTGTAACATCTGGGAGCCTATTCCAGCTGACTTGAGCGAAGGCAGGGTACACCCTGGATGAGTTCTCTGTCCCTATCCAATGAAATTAAATGATAACCAAAATAATCAGGAAAATAAAGTGATATGTACAAAATAATCAGAAAAAATGAAGGCAAATGAAGATGATAGTCAAGACAATAAACACAACTTGAAAAAATAATCCAAAAAGTGAAAAGCAGGAAAAATATTTTTTTAAAGAAAAAAATTAAGAAAATGCATACGAATCGCTATCTCTTTTCACTGTTTAACTGTATTAATTTACTGCAGTTTGTCTCCGTAGGGCAGTAAAGTCTCACTTATTAAGAAACAGTATTTCACGCGGATGTTTCCTATCCTAGTCACCTCACGCCCCATGAGAAACATGGAACAAATGATGGACGTCATGACGTCACTATGCCCTGTCCCCGCCCACGGCCCCTCCCCTCCGCTCTCCTCCCCCTGGTCTTGGTCTTTTTACTGCGCATCAAAACGAGCACACCCGATCCCGACGAAATTATACCGAACCGCAGAGCCCAGAACAGCGCTAATTCAGGACGAGAGCACCAAAGCCTCTTTCCACGAAAATATACGGATATAAAGGCAATTTCACGGTAGGATACGATTGTCTTGTGCTCAGTAGAGGGTTTTTAAATGCAAACGTGACTGAAGCCGCACATTATATTTTGGCTTGCCGTTACACCATCACAGTGGTTGTCATAATCGTTAGGACACATTAGAAATACAGCATTAACGCCTGCTAGCTTATATTAATCGAGGGAATAACGCATTTAGTTATCACTGATGCTGCTACATTTTTTTTTACAATTTTGCATGCGTAATAACCGGATGGATGATAAAAACAAAAGATGTAGCTTGTTTCACACAACCGTGAAGAGGCGCTAGCATAGCGGAGTCTCATTTAAACGGACCCAATGGCTGACTAATGTAAACAGGTGAAGCTGGAGCAGTGGAAAATAACTGACACCCTGAGGAGGAACGTGTTGAATCAGTTCACACACCTTGTCCTTCAGTGTTTTTTATGTTCAATATTGTATATTAATACTGAAGACATCCAAACTGTGAAAGAACATGTATGTAATTATGTAGTAAACAAAAACACAACCCAGAACATTACACAGTATTTTAGACATTTTGTTTCAAAATAGCCACACTTGGCTCTGATGACAGCTTTGCACACTCATGACATTTTCTCATGAGATTCACAAACGTGGAACAGTTTTCAAATCACAGGTGAGCTTTGTAAAGAATTCATTTGTGCCATTTCTTGCATTCTTAATATGATTTAGACCATCAGTTGTCTTGTGCAGTCAAAGTATGGGTACAGAGCATAGTACAGAGTCAAGTGTAGTGCTACTACAACTACAACTACTACTACAACAGCTACCAAGAATCGGGTTAGGTATCATTTACAGAAAAGTTCCAGTACCAAAATTGACATTGTCATTAAGAAAAACTGTACCTGTACCTTCAGCTACATGTCCTCTTCACAAGCGTCATGAAGTTTTACTTGTCTCTACCTTTGTCCGCAACCACACTATTGTTCTTGTCCCTCTTTATTATTATTCCATATGCTTTTTGGACCGCATACCCATTTGATCCTTTGATTGCTACTCCACTGAGTAGTATAGTTCATCATATACTTCACAATGCTTTAAATCTCTAAAAATTTAACTCTTGAACTTATTCAGCAAATTCCACTCTTTTGTGTCAGGAATCCCACACAATGTCTTCAGAGACTGCAAATTTTCAACTTTATAGTCACAGTTGTTTTTATAATAACTTATTCTTCATTCAAATGATATGGTAATAATGTACTGATTAATTGTTGATGGCACAAAGAGGGAGAGAGGAGGACAAGGCGGAAGACAATGAGACAGGGCAGAATGAAGGAATATCACAGAAAAACAGCAAGAACCAGGTGAGAAGCTATGGCACCTGTTCCCTATTCACTTGAGTTGAGTATGATAATCCTAATTGTTCAACTCATGTTTCTGTCCATGTTTTTATGCAGACAAGGCTAACATGTTAGACTACTGAGATAAAATTTATCATTATGCTTCAACATAGTGGCATCTTCTTCTTCTTTTCCTTTCGGCTGTTCCCTTCAGGGGTCGCCACAGCTAATCATCTGCCTCCATCTCACCCTGTCCTCTGCATCTTCTTCTCTCACACCAACTGTCTTCATGTCCTCCTTCACCACATCCATAAATCTCCTCTTTGGTCT
>JAQQAE010001616.1:0-24782 GCA_029823295.1 Pseudamia nigra
CTTGTGAAGACTTACAGAAAACGTTTGACCTCTGTCATTGCCAACAAAGGGTATATAACAAAGTACTGAGATGAACTCTTGTTATTGACCAAATACTTATTTTCCACCACAAATTGCAAATTAATTCTTTAAAAATCAGGCAATGTGATTTTCTGGATTTTTTTTTCTCATTCTGGCTCTCATAGTTGAAGTGAACCTATGATGAAAATTACAGACCTCTTTCATCTTTTTAAGTGGGAGAACTTGCACAATTGGTGGCTGACTAAATACTTTTTGCCCCACTGTATCTCACCCGTTTCCCTGTGTGAAATGCAAAACAGAAACCAAATGTGATGATTTGGAACCTCATAATTAGCACAAAGACCTGAAACTGAGAAACTGAATTATATTTTGAGAATCGTATTCTCGTTTCAAATTTGATGCCAGCAGTATGTTTCAAAAAAGTTGAAGCAGGGCCACGACTGCATCATCTCTTCCTTTAACAACTCCAGTTGTTGTCATTTTCAAAGTGTAATGTTTCCCCCTTCTTGTTCCATGTAGGATTTCAGCTGCCACACCAGCAGTCGGCGACCTTTACCATCCTAAAGATCCATTTTTAGATAGGAAAGTAAAAATGCATATGTGCCGGGAGCCACCAAAAAATATTCATTCATACATTCATTACAATTTTGTATTCAATTTGTTGATCGTTTTCAATTTTTGTTCATTTGGTGGATCGCTTTTGTTTTTTATTGACTATTTTAGTCATTTTTAATCATTTTCAGTCATTTGGCAGATTATTTAATTATCCTTTTTCATCATCTTCATTCATTATGTTTAGCAATTTAGTTATTTACTGTATATGAAAATTGTATTTTCTGTGATTATCTTAGTTCATAGTTTTTAATTTTATGGAATATGTATTATATATTTTTTATTCATTTTCACCTAGTTAATATATTACTTTAGTCATTTTTGTGAAGTGTTGTTCAGTTTCCTCATTGTTTTGTTGATGCTGTGGATTATTTGGTTCAGTTTTGCTTTAATCGTGTTCATTGTTTTGCTCATTTTTGTTAATTTTCTTGGTTTTGGTCCATTACTTGAATATATTGATAATTTGTAGATTTTTCCCCCCAATTTTCTCTTATCTTTTGTTCACTATCAAGTTCATTTTTTGCTGTTGATTTAGTGCTTATTTTGTTCATGTACAGTTGTTGTACTGTTACCAGACAGAGAGAGCCACTGGAGGCACTGGAGATGTGCTAAAGAGCCACGTGGCTCTGGAGTCACAGGTTGCAGACCCCTGTGCTGTACAGTTCAGGGAGTCCTCTGTTGTATTTTATGGGTCAAAATGCTGCACACATTTTCAACAGGTGACAAGTTCCCCAACATCGACTTCAAGCAGGCAATTTTTCACTTTTACTACGAAGGCATTCTGCTGGAAATAATGCAGAATGTGGATCGTCTTGATGTAACAACAAGACCTTCTCTTAAAAAAAGATGCCATCTACTTTGCAGTATTTTTCTCCAAAACTTGTATGAACTGTTCAGCATTAATGTTTAGGGCCATGATTCTTGGTAAGGGTGCAAGTGTTCCAGGGTTCAGATCCCAGATCAGCCCTCAAATTTATTACAACTAAAAAATAAACTTGGCTCAGAGAGACCGTAACATAAGATGCTAGGTATGTGCTGCAGTGTTAACATGAAAGTATGGGAGTAGAGAACCTCATCAAATAAAAACAAAAGAAGAAGCCTGTAAACCAGCCGAGCAGTTCAACAGAATCTTGGCTTCACCTCCAACCTAACACACAGTAATCTAACCTAACGAGATAAAACCAGAAAACAGGTCTGTCAGTAACTCTCAACTCCAATATAACGACTATTAAATAACTACAAAGTGCTAGAACTGCCAGCAGCTGTGGCAGCTGCAGGGGGAGTCGGAGGGAGAGAAGGGCTCTGCTCATTGGTTAGTTCCGCTGAGTCGAGGAGAACAATTGCTCTAATTTTGAAAGCAGAATATTTGCTTAATGTTGGATTTCAGGTTCAGTGTCTCTGTCATATACTGTATCATCTTTCATAATGTGTCATTTTCATTTGGTGATGAGTCATGTTTGAAGGCAGGCCAGTTCAGTACCCAGACTCTTTCACTGGAGAGCCCTACTATTGGAACATGATTTGGCAGTGTCTTGCTGACACAAATCAGGGCTTCCTTGAAAAAAGACATCATCTTCTTGGCAGCATGTTGCTCCAAATGTTGTATATATTATTCAGCACTAATGCTGCCTTTGCAAATGTGCCGGTATGCCATGTGTTCTAATGCACCCCCATACCATTATAGATGCTGGCTTTTAAACTGAGCGATGACAATAAGCAGGGTGGTCCTCTTTAGCCAAGACGACATCATGTCTGTTACGATCCAGTTTCCATAGGCGTGGTTTTCAACTAGGGTTTCACTGATATGATTGACATTTCGGGGGATGTGGGCGTGGTTTGTGAACACTCTTCAATTAGCCTGAATGGGACACAGCTGTTTGAAGAGGTGTTAAAGCAGCTGATGGGACACAGCCGCTGGAGAGTGATGAAGTGGAAATACGATCAAGACACTGACAGAGCAGGTAGAGAATCTAGAGAGAAAACAGAGCTGAGAGAACTGAACCACATCGACCTGCGGACTGAGAATTAAATCTTTAGTAGCACGTTAACACTTTTGTATATTTTCACCTTAAAAAAACTTTGAACAACAACCAATTAACCCAAGATCAGGTTGGCCGTTCCATCAGAACAAAGTACCGTATTTTCCGGATTAAAAGTCGCCTTTTTTTGCATAGTCTGGCAAGGGGAGCGACAAACACATCGGAGCGACTTATATTTTGAATAAATTCGACTATAGGGTGCTTGTCACACTGACAGCTGCTAGAGGAGACGAGCCGCAGCACAGCTCCGGCGCACCTGCAGCCACGTGCCTGAGTGCCCAACAGATGCAACCTATTCCGCAGAGCGACTAATACACGTTTTTTTCTTCTTCATTATGCATTTTTTGGCTCGTGTGACTAACATACCGGAACGACTTTTAATCAGAAAAATACGGTACGCGGACCGTCAGACAGACAGACTCCGTGGGTGTGATTCGTCGGACCCAAAGGCAGATGTGTTGGGGTGAGTTTGCAGCCAAACACCTACTCCTTTGATAGGTTAGGGATAAATACATCACTCAGGGCTAGTATAGAACACAGCTCAGGTTCTGTATCTACACGTAGGACCTGTGGGAGGTTAGTTACAGAGGGGCCGTCTTAGGGGCTTAGAGAGTTGAAATATAGAGAAGCTAGCCTGGACCTACTTGTAACAATGTCCCTGACAGTTCAGGACAGTTTATTCACTTTACCTCTGTCCATCTTCCTAACCTGTCATTGATTAACCAAATCAATTGTGATGTGCTCCATAGTTCATGTTTTTAAGCAATGTATATAATTTATGTAATAATAATGTATGTATATAATTTTTTCAAAATATGGAGTCTCTGTGTTCTGCAAGTCATCACATTCTCTTTCTGTTTACATGTTCCACAGTGACTCAACATTTTGGAAACAGGTTGTACTATTCACCCAGATGGGACGAATGCAGAGCAGAGGGCAGTTGATACAGCTGCAGAAAACACAGACAGAATAAATGGTGTATTAATTTGGATTTTCTTCTTTCCTGCGCCAAGAAAAGTCAGATTACCTCCACATGCTGACAGTGGACAACCGTCTCACCACTTAACTGTGAATAATGCTTATTTACTGTGTAATCTCAGATTCTTGCACACACGTCACATTTCTGATGTGATTTAATTAGTAGTGACTGTACCTCTAACAAAGGTCACCACAAGAACACAGAATAGAGCAGTTCATTGTTGCTGCTGCTCATTGTGTGACCACAGATTTACCCGTTTACTTACTGTCCTAGACAGGGAATCGGGCCTTTTATTTCTCTAACCTCTCCAGCCAGAAACCACTGTTATGTGATGTGGTTCTGAGGGCAAACATGAAGCAAACTGACAGATTTAGAAACCAAATCCCTATTGTGAATGGCTGAGTGGAGCAGTGTGGGTGTGTGTCTCGGTGTCTGACCCGCTCTAAGGTTGACTGATTTTGAAGTGAGGGCAGCCTAGGAAAGATGCTAAATTGTTGCATAAAAGCTGAAAACGCAGCCAAAAATGACCCCACCATATCAGTCAATATCAATAATTATCATGATACAAAGACCAAAGAGGAGCTTTTTAGATGTGGTGAAAGAGAACATGAAGTTAGCTGGTGTGAGAGAAGAAGATGCGGAGGACAGGGTGAGATGGAGGCAGATGATTTGCTGTGGTGACCCTGAAGGGAACAGCCGAAAGGAAAAGAAGAAAATCATGATAAATGTCAAATCATTGACAGCTGAAGGAGAGGAAGAGCTACCTGTGCTACACTGGAAAAGTTTAGTAGAATTATCAGCCTCAGAAACCACCAATTTACAGCACCTCACATAGTGTTTGATGGTGTTGCCAACTACACATTCAAAAGTTGAGATTTTTCAGAATTACGGACCATCATTTCTTAAAATAATGATGGTTTTTTTCTTGCTACTTAATTCAGTGTTTCTAACCATAATACACATTTGTATAGTAGTTGTAGTAACATTGATAGGGTTACTGGTCCGCTCTTCCTCTGCACAAGACAACTGATGATTTAAAGCATGTTAAGAAGGCAAGTAAGTAGCATAAAAAATCATTCTTGACAAGGCACACAATATATTCCAAATGACCAACCTTGTGAATCTTAAGGGACAATACAAAGTTGTCATCAAAGCTAAATGTGGATACTTTAGACAAACTAAAATAAAAAACACCTTCTGGGTTCTTTAATGCTTATTTGTTTACCATATAATGCCACACATGTTCTTTGACAGTGTGGATGTCTTCAGAATTAATGTACAATCTTCTTCTTCAAGTGTCAAGTTCAGAGCAGACATCAACCATCATAGCCTTCCACCTTTCACGGTCACCAGTGAGGTATAGGCTACGTAAAAATGTAGTTCCATGTCTACCTCTGCTCATTTTCGCTTCGATTTTGCTGGTCAAGACTACAGTATGTATTCTCTCTCTCTCTGTCTGCAATTTCCAAGACTTCTGTGTTGCTTGTCTTTTCAGTCTACAAAATGCGTAGGATCCTTTGGAAGAACGTCTCAGGAGGTTCACATTTTCATACACACATTTTAGTGTTTGGGGATATATTTCTGTTCTTGAATATTACTTGCATCTTAGTGACTGTATCTTTTGCTAGAACTATCCTTTTCATCACTTCTTTATTGCTTTTGCCATCTGATGTGATTATGAAACTAAGATATTTAAACTGGTTGATTTGTTTAATTTAACTTGGCATGCAGGGCATTGTGACTTCTTGGATGTTACCAAACATTCTGTTTAAAGTAAAATAATGATGTGTCCAAACCTTTGACACCCCTGGGTATATCACAGTATTGCCCAGCTCTATGATGAGTCCACTTGGAATGCACAAAGTTATGGCTTCAACTCTGTGTAACACGCTGCCCAGAACAGTCTCAACAACCCCCTCGACCACTTCAGCAGACACGAACACAGATGTAAGGCACATACACAAATGGCCAAGTTTCTCGTGTGCATTACTGAGATACCAAACAGGATGTGCTCATGTACACAAACACATTTAAGACGAGTGCACCCTGAGTTCATTAAAAACAAGAAGTAAAAATCAAAGCAACCACTTGACATTCCTGTGTCTGGTCACTCGCATGGCTGGAGACAAGAGGAGGCGTTCTATTAGCATGGGTTGTGGTGCTACATACATAGGCACATAACATAATTACACTTCAATGCCACCACAAGAATGTTGGCTTCCAACAGCTATATAAAAACAAAACTTACCCAACCCATATGTATACACCCCTCCCTGCCACGACCATCCTCACAACCACACACTACGGAAACTCCAGGAAGCAGTGGAGGCAAATGGTCTCAATGAGGACGACAGGTTTAAAGAACTAGAACAGACAGAATTTGCTAAATACTTAAAACAGCCAAAAGACTCAAATTTACCCAGGCACCATTCAAGTCTTGTGTATAATGGTCCCATATTGTGACACTTAGAGTGCTTTAAAAAAGTACTTTATTGTATATTTGTCACACTTAAATGTTTCAGATCAGCAAACAAATTTAAATAATACATATATTTAAGAAAGTGCAAGTCAAAACAAAATGCAGTTTTTGACTAAAGGTTTTTATTGTGGGGGGGGGATCCAAACCTACAAGGCCTTGTGTGAAAAAATGCTTGCCCCCTAAACCTAATAACTGGTTGGTCTTCATTTTGTTTTTCTTAAGCCATTCAGAGCTGGACTTGCTGGTGTGTTTTGGATCATTGTCCTGCTGCAGAACCCAAGTGTGCTTCAGCTTGAGGTCACCAACAGATGGCCAGACTTTGTCCTTCACGATTTCTTGGTAGAAGCAGAATTCATGGTTTCACACAGGGCCCTGCAGGTTTGGATTGTTTTCCCTTTAAAAATAAAAACCTTCATTTCAAAACCGCATTTTGTGTTTTACTTGTGTTATCTTAAATTTATTATTTAAATTCGTTTGATGATCTGAAACATTTAAGTGTCACAAATACACAAAAAAGTAAGAAATGAGGAAGGGGGCAAACACTTTTTCACAGCACTGTAAATGTATACCTGCACAGCTTATACAAGTGTATTAAAGACTTGTGTAATGGTGCTGATGAAGTAAAGTGTTGAAAACCAATAAAACTACATATCCAAAAAGTTGATAGGAGGTACCATGGATCTTTACGTCATTGATAAACGTCGATGAAGTTTAAAAGTCATTTACTGTATGTAGTTGAGCCTCCCACCACTTGGGGGGCTGTTACTTGAGCTGAGATGCAGTTCCACTTTGCAGCCAAGTTTTAAATTGATAGATCATCAGTGTGCAGGTGTTGCACTTAGCGGGAGAGCAAAAAGTTTTTCGACCATGACATTTCGACCCACGCCAGCAGGCGTCTGGTGGCCAGACCTCCAGCCATGGGCTCTGATTGGGTTCAACTTGAAAAAGGAACATGGCTCTGCCTTCCTGTGAATCCAACACCTGCAGACAAGGTTGTAAGGGTCCGGTGCTGTGTGGCTTGGGTGGCAGCAACCCCCGGTTGCCAAAACTAGCTCCAACTGGGAGGAGGCCCTGGAGCAGACCCGGGACACGCTGGAGGGACTATGTCTCTTGGCTAGCCTGGAAACGCCTGGAGGTCCTCCCACGGGATCTGGAGGAGGTCGGGGAGAGGGATGTCTGGGCTTCTCTGCCTAGGCTGCTGCCCCTGCGACCCTGACCCAGATAAGTGGAAGATGATGGATGGATGTGTATAGGTAATAAATTGCATCCTTGTTGTTCAAGTAGTTTTTGGTTAATTTCATGTGTCAAAACATGCCACCCCAATGCAACCAAGAGGCCTTTCAACTGGAGAAACAGTAAGTATGATGTAAATTGGTCCAAACTCTTACATCAGCGTGGCAGGTATGCAGACGTGGATGATACAGATGACACAGAATAGTGAAACCAATAACTGCCTTTTTCATCATATAATAAAAGAGGACATGAAACACTGAGTAACGCTGCTGTGGGTCATTTCATCCTACCCTAAATGCACAGAAATAGAACATCTTATTTACTTGGATTCATCAGAAAAATAGATTTTAAGTGTCAAACTGGGAGGCTTTAATGTAACACACGATTGATAAACAGCAAGTAAATTTGACCCACTGGCTCTTCTAACGTTTAGCACTAATGAGCAATAAATCAGTCACACAGACCATGAAAGCAATCTCCCATCCTTCTCACATTGTGAGCTGTGGTTCTCAAGTTTGTTTCTATAAACAAAGGCAATAAAGTAAATATGGAAATCATAAGCCAAATGAGATTTGAACCCAGAGAATACACTGTGTGTGTTATCGGTAACACCGTAAATTGTTGAGTTGTGTTGTGCACGGCTGAGGATAGTGTTATCTGTGAATGAGATGACATGTAAACTGTGAGTCAGAAATTGTGCTGTATGGCTTTATATTGTCCAAACTGCCAAATATCTCTTTCATAGTACATATGCTACAAACAGATAATTCTACAATGTTTAACTTACTAGGAAACAGGTTTGTATTCATAGATTCTTAATAACTGTGCTCATTTTCATTCCTTGTTCCTGCTATTGTTGTTCATTTTGTGGATTATTTTGTTCATTTTTTTAACCAATGTTCTTTATTATTTTACTGATTTTTGTCCATTTTTCAGATTGTGTTGTTCATTTCTGTTCATGTTGAGGATCATTGTGGGAACTTTTACTATTGTTCTTGATTATTTGGTTAATTTCTATTTATTTTGGGGATTACTGCATAGATTTTTGTTCATTTTGAAGTCATTTGGTTCATTTCTTTATTCATTTGTATGCTTTTCATGGAATTTTCTACTTATTTTTTTCACATTTTATTGCTTATTTTGTTCATTTTGTGGATATTCTGGACATTAAACACATATATGCAACATTTTTGTTAATCTCTGGTAATGACATTTATTTGCTTGATTGATTCATTCTCTGGATTGTTTTGTCACACTTTTGTCATTTTTATTATTTTATTTTTGTTCATTTTCTTTGTTTACTGTCACATGTTGTTTATTTTTCTAATTTTGTGGATATCAGATTTACTTTCTTGATTTTTTACTTTTTTTTACTTTTTTCATTATTTTTGCCTGCATGTCATGCTTTTGGTCATGTTATTGCTCATTTTCTTCATTTCTGTTCATATTTGTTAAATATTTTAATCATTTTTGCACATTTATTTTCTTAATTGGTTGATTATATTCATTTTCTTGATTTATTGTCACATGGTGTTGCTTATTTTGCTAATTTTGTGGATACCTTGGTTACTTTCTAAATGTTTTTGTTAATTTTTTATTTTATCTCTGTGGCATTAATGATATTAAATAAAAATGAACAAAACAAGCATTTTTGTCTTGATTTCTGTTCATTCTCAGAGCGTTTAATCAGCTTCTGTACATTGAGTTGCCTATTTATTTCATTTTTGTTGGTTATTTTCTTGGTTATTTGGTTCATTCTCTTTTGTCACTTTGTTATATTTTAATTATTTGTCTGTTTTTGCTCATGTTGTTGCTCATATTTTTCCATTTCTGTTCATATTTGTCGAACATTTAGTTGTTAAATGAACAAAAGCATTTTCCTCTTGATTTCTGTTCATTTTTATAATATTTAACTCATTTCTGCACATTTATGTGCTAAGTTCTTTATTTTTTTTGTTTTCTGCATTGTTTTGTTTACAATTTTGTTACATTTTGATTATTTATTTATTTTCATTCATGCTATGGCTCATGGTCTGCCTGCATGGCATTCACAGTATTAAAAGGAAACAAAGTAGGAACAAAGTAATCATTTTCCTCTTGATTTCTGTTCATTTCTGCACATTTGCTTGCTTTTTTTAATTTCATTTTTGTTAATTTTGTGGACTGTTTTGTGTGTGATTTTAATTATTTGTCTCTTTCTGTTCATGTTGTTACTTATTTTCCTCATTTCTGTTGATATTTTTTGAATATTTAGATATTTAGTTCACTTTTGCATATTTATTTGCTTGTTCAGGACATTTTTGTTCATTTTATTGTGTTCCATTGATAATCTCACACCAGAATGCAAAAAATAAGCTCAAAATTTCCAGGACGATCCAAAGTTCAACCATCCACCACTGAATTTCAAATTACACCTCCATCTATTGTTCCTGTTTTTAGTCGTGATTTATCCACTCGCCTCCTTTCGAAGGCCACATTTACACCAAAAAAATGCTAATCAGCGTTAATTATGGTTTCCGGCCTCTTACAAACAAACAAATGCAAACACCCTCACCCCCCAGTCCTCCACATAATACTCTGTTAATTAATTTTACATTCTGTGGAACAAAAACCCCACAGAGCTTTAACCCAAGCGTTCCCTCCACTCCTCTTTTTTCCCAGTGTGAGTGTTTTGCACGTGGGCGAACATGAAACCTTATATGAACCAAAAATAGTTTGACACAAGTTCCCCGTGAGCCCTCGACAAAAACCCACTTTGCTTGTGTAATTTTCTGCCTGTACTATAATCTGAGGCAGCGTTGATACATTTTCCGTGGAATTCCTTACAAATTACAATGTAGCGTGAGGAAAAATGTGAATTTGGACTTACCCAGTATGACTGCGAGCAGCAGAGCAGCACAGAGACACACACACATGGCCAGTGCTATCCTGTAGAGACGAATGTTGCCCCTCTCAGGTTTAACCCCACCGGTGCCTAAATGCTCCAGTTCCATGGCTGACTCCTATAGAACACACACACACATAAAAACAAGCACTCACACTAATATTTAAGGCTTAAGGTGAAGAATCGGTGAAAGAAAACAAGCAGAAAAATCACCTTTATGGGCAAAAATATAATCCGCTAACAGAAAAAGCAAAAAAAAAAAAAAAAAGTTTGTCTTTTACACAGTTATTTTTTGTTAAAGTATACCAGCGTAATCCTCGTTCATTTCCCCAATCTGTCTTTCTCTCCCTGCTGCTATGTGTCTATCTGTAACTACTCTAAGTTCACCCAGGCTTGTCACACTGTTCCTCCCTCATCCCTCCTCTTCCCCTCCTCTCCTCCCATCCTACTCCATCCCATCCTCCCTTCAGGATTCAGGAAAGCAGAGGCCAGACCTTGCCAGCGATGACCTGAGCAGATACGAACAAGGATCATTTATTAAAAAGAAAAACACCCAAGCCCAATCTATGTGTGTGTCTGTGTAGCATTAATAGCTGCGGGGCTTTCTACATTTGCTGTTTGTGTTTAATCCCATGTACAAAACAGTGCGGTGCTCTGCTCAAACATTTATCAGATCAGACAGCCAGTAGACCAGAACTAAATCAGACCCATGCACACACACAGGCCACTGATTACAATCGATTAATCCGATCATAATGATGAAATCGCCGCCTGCAAAAACACATCAGTGTTTTTGTCAGAAAGCATCAATTCATTTTTCAAAGACAGGCCGAGAGACACAGAGGTGGTGATGATACTGCAGCTCCTGATTGGTCTTTAACCTCGCCCCCTACTGTGGTGAGAACTCAAACCACATGTGCTCATTAGGGTTTGGGGCGTCGGCCACAAGGTCCTTATATAGACCTGACTTCCTCTGCTGCTAAAAACACCCATTTGTCAAGCAGACACTCGCACCACGATGCCATTGTTCACCGCTCTGACTCACAATCACTCATGTCGGGGTTTATTTTTATTCGATAAAAATGGCTTCTGTATCCATGGGGTATATGGGCATTTGACAGTCTGCAGGAGAAAGGCCATTAGGTTCACTTCATATCATAACCCTAACATTTATATGGGGACTGGTGACTTCATTCTAACTTTAAAATGTATTAATACAGTGGCCACAAAGTCGAAAATGTCTGCCTACATCAGGGGAATGTAACCTGAGGCTCCACGGCCACCTGTGGCTCTTGAGCCCTTCTATGGTGGCTCAGTGGTACAGTGACTCAAAACGAACAAAAACAAGCATAAAATCCACAGAAAGAAGAAAAGATACACTAAATAATGATCAAAAATCAACGCTTTCATGCATGACTTATTAGAAAACTGGGGTTATGACATTTTGAGCCTTTTGCAACTTCCAAACAATGCCACGCATTTTAAGCAAGGTAGTGTTTTTAAATGGGTAAATTATGTCCATCAGGCCATGTCCGTTTAGTAAAATACAATCATAATTATACTTTATAAGAAATATGATTCAACCACGCAATTTTAAAGTTTTGGTTTTTGTTGTTATTGTCCAGTTTTCCTCTTTTTGCATGTAATTTGTTTCATTAACTTGATTTTTTTAATTGTTTTTCCTTTCTTCACAACTTCTTGATTGTTTTGCCCAATTTATTTATTTTTGTCCATTTTTTTTCCTTCTTTTTACATCTAATTTGATCCATTTTGTTGACTGGTTTGTTCATTTGCTGCTGATATTGTTCATGTTTCCTCTGATTTTATCTCGTCCCCCCAGAGGAGCTGAGGAGACAGAAGTCTGGGCTTCTCGGTTTAGCCTGCTGCCCCAGTGACCCTGACCCTGACAAATGGAAGATGATGGATGGATGGATGGATGGATGGATGGAAAGTAGATTGTTTTCGTCTTTGTGTAGACAAGGCCTTTGATAGCTGATGGAGCGTGTGCCCGGACTTTTGACTGGCACTGCATGCATTCACTAGCTCATAAAAGTCCATTTGTCTGGTTTGAATTTGATAAAAAAGATCTCAACTTGACGACCATGAGACAATGTTAAGAGCTGGGGTCTCCTTGCCCTTTTAAAGGGTTAAAAATCCCAACTGACACAATTAACTCGAATGCTGATTATCTTGGCTCCTGTTTAAGTCTCTAATTGTTCACACAGCAGAGGTCACAAAGATAAACCGCAGTGTCATCTCTCAGAATGAGGCAGACAGCCCGATCATGCCTCCTTTCATGCCTTTCCCCCTCCACGTCTTCATCACTCTTGTGTCTGTTTACTCAAACATCCCACCAGCCTGTCATTAGCACAAGATAAGAAACCAAAACATGCATGCATGCGATTGAGTGGGGAAATGGAGCCTCCGAAAACTCCTTATCTGAACA
The DNA here is from genome assembly GCA_029823295.1 of Pseudamia nigra. Lineage (NCBI taxonomy): Eukaryota > Metazoa > Chordata > Actinopteri > Kurtiformes > Apogonidae > Pseudamia > Pseudamia nigra. The sequence continues at coordinate 12,694 of JAQQAE010001616.1, forward strand.
CAAATATGCAGAAAGATGGCTGGGCCTCATACATGCAACAGGGTTCAATGTTATCACATGCCTCCATAATTATTCACTGCCTCCATCTCCAAAAGCTGATCATTATAAACCTGCTGACGAAGGTGCCTGCTCATCCCTTTGTAAACACACCTCAGTGGCAAAGCTGAAGGACGTTCAATATTTATATACGTCTGTGAGAAACACCCTTCTAAATTACAATGTGCCATCTCTAACGCTCACACACAGGAAGCATAATCACCGCCTGACTCCTTGCAGCATTACAGTAACACAGCGGTCTGGAGCAGTTACTAAAAGTGGAGCCTGCAAGCTTTTCGTCACACTGTCTGAGGAAGACAATGTGTCAGCCGGGCAGTGAGACTTCAGGGAGTAAAATTAGAAAAGGTGCTGTGCCCTGCTGAGAGGATCATCAGGCTACCCACGCCTTTTAAGACCTTGATAAAAACGTGACTAAATTCTTTCATTTCCTTTTATAATTAATTCTAATAACAAGGGGTAAAACTGGGGCTGATTCAAGTTCAGAGTCAGGCAACTTTATTAATCACAAAAAGGGAAAGTCATTTGCAGCCACAGGCCATCCATAGAGCATGTCAAAGTCACGAAATCATTACATGTTACTGATCACAGGTAGACTAATGAAAGGAACAACAAGCATCAATCAGCAATAATAAATATATACATATTAGAACAATAGAGAGCTTAAATCCAGCATGCTTTTGTCCCAGGTTATTGGGAGGAGACATATGCAAAAATAGTAAAAGATCACTAAATTTTGTGTGAAATGGCTCAGTGAATGTTATTTCTGTCTCACATCATATGCACCAAAATGGTCACTACCTCGGTAAATTTCCCCCAGGCTGCAAGTATTTAAGATGGTGCCCATTCATTCCCTGTGAAAAGCTACTAGTGGTGACGAAGTGCTGTTTGCCATGGGATTTCAAAAACGTGTTCTTTGAAGCTTTTGGTGATTTAAATGCTTCAAAACCAATCATTTCTGGCCTTTTATGCAGCTTTTATTATTGTGGTGGATCGACTATGCTTTCTGGGCAAGCGTGCAGCACTGGCAAATGGCCACTGGGGGAATGGGCTTCAAAATTTAGTCTGTTTTGCAGTTCTTACACTTTCATGATTTCACCTCATTCTTCAAGAATAAAGTAATGAAAGAGGTGAAGATCATTCCAGGTCTGGTCGTGTTGAGCTGCAGGACCGTGCACAGCTTTGAACAGATTGTGGAGAGATGGTGTTACAGTAACTATATTTACATGCACAGCAGTATACCCCTGTAACTCTAAAAATGGCAATATTTGGAATTTGACAGGTATTATAAAAGTGCAGTATTACGGTTGGATATTGCGCTAGGCCATAGACGGCCTTTATATACCTCAGAGGGCGGGTTCAATTAGACCAGAGCAAGAGATCACAAACAGCCTATAACGCAAGCAAAGCATATTATCTGCATGCCTAGGCAGCGGCTATGACACTTGTATGATATGCCAGTATAATCCAGTCATTGTGACATGTACATAGCATGTCCAGAAAAATGTGTCCCATTAGTTGGTTCCAGCTGTTCTACAGACAACGATCCTCTCTGGTACATGGAGAATAGTCCACAGTTCTGTCCAGAGGGAAAAAAATACCCACTAAAAAAAATCTTATAACACTAATCTTATAACATCTAAAAATTGGCTTCTTCAGGGCTGTTTTTGAAGGAATAACACAGAGGCTGAGTTCACCCAGTGGAATAAATGCTATCAAGGAAAAACATTGAAAAATGAACAACTGCATGGAGACAGGAATATTATTGGACGATGAATTTTTATCGGTCATTTAAACAGCCCTACATTACTTTTGGCTTTCAGAATAAGGGGAAAAAACGCAATATTGTGTGCATCCAGACATAGTCCATAATAGTCAACAACAGTCACCAACACAGTCCACTCCAGCTTCACAACCAAACCCCACCGTGCAACCAAAGGTAAAAAATTTTCTATTTTCTATTTATGATATTTACAAGCAGCTACTGCCGACTGACACAGGGTGAGACATGTCATGGCCCAGGGAAGGAAACACGTCCCCGGACATGACATTAAACCCGGACTTTTACCATATTGGAAAAGGTACAGGTAGGCCACACTCACGCATTAACGTGCCTCTCACACATGGGCGTCTGAAGGTGTGCCATATCTTGCAGGGCTGTGCCCACCTACAGCAGCACCATGCAGCCACATTATTGGCTGTCTTGATGGTGGGCTGTGGTGAGGACACAGCTGGACGCGACTATGGACAAAACACAAGGACAATTAATGAGTGTACGAAGAATACATTACAAATCTCTTCTTCTTCTTTTCCTTTCGGCTGTTCCCTTCAGGGGTCGCTACAGCGAATAATACATTACAAATAATAGTGAATAAATGTGAAAATATGACATGGCAGATATGTATACACATGAAATGAATGATACTGTGGGGGTTGCCACAACATGACCTGTAGTTTTTAATAATTACATATTTTCAGTCTTATATCTTAAACATATGTGTAAACAACATAATTGATCAGAAAATGATTCGCTTTTTGCCATGACTGTAATGTTGTCCATTACACTAAATACCAGTCCAGTAAATACCAGTCCAGGACATGTCTAAATAATAACAAAAATGAGAATAAAAGAAGCATTAGGATTTAAAACAATAATTAAAAAGAATGAACGACCAGAGTGTCTCAGTAGTTCATCAGTGTAAAGCAGCCTGACAGCGTAAAGAATAAACGATCAACAGCAGTGGTTTGTTCTGCTCAGTGCACATTATAAGTGTGACCTGAGGGCGTCACAGTGAATTCACCTAACAAGAACATGACCAGATGGACCTACAGGAGGACAAATCTCTTCACTAGACTTCACCGGTAGTTACCTTTGAGCAGACTCTAACAATCCCATTTCATAAACAAACCTTAAAACCAGCAAATTAGTGAAAAAGTTAGACTTTCAATAAATGCCTGAGTTACATAAGACAATCCCACTGACATGAAAAGCAGGTGACATCGTCATCCCTAGACATTCTTAAAAGGACATGAAATATACCTACCATTATCATTTGAACCTGTGCTCATTTCCTCATTATTGGATTCTTTGACCATGAAAACCTACCATTAACATTTGGAATCACATACAGTACATATCCTTATGAGTTCATTAGGTACTCAGGAAATATAATATTTTCATAATGGTGGTTTTGTCCTTGATCTCACTCCATGAATGTTGAAGATATGTCAAATCCTATTTTTTTTGTTCTGTATTAATGACATTTTAGTGTGTGTGTGTGTGTGAGATGTAACCTTGTTTGTCTTGTGTATTGACAGTCTTACAGCATTTATAAGGATTGTCTTATGTATTGGAATGAGTTATGGTATGTTTTATGTATTGTACTGATGGAAATTAGATTTTCAGCTAAATGTGGTGCACACAATTTTTTATTCTGACAAATAACTTACATAAGTGCACACTGTTCTTTATAAACCAAAATAAAATAAAAATAATCTGTGCTCACATTACTGAATCAGCAAACTTTCCACTACAATTTGGAATCAATTTCATGTTTATAGCTTTATTTACTACCATACAGCTCAACTCCTGTAAGTATAAGCATTCTGGATCACTATATCCGGAATATTACCCATATCTGGATCAACTTTGTGGTTTGACTGAATCTATTATGTGGTATCCTGTGTCTTTTGGATGTTATTCGTGGCGTTACAAGGACAAATGTCGACTTTGGCCCAATCTCAAAATGGTGAAGTATCCTTTAAAAATCATCTGGATCCAGATAATGATGTAGGTCACTCCCAGAATCCAATCAACTGGTTCTCGTGTCATTTCTGGCCTTATCCTGAACATTTCATCCAAATCTGTTCATAACTTTTCAAGTTATGTTGTGAACAAACAAACAGATAATTAAAACCTAACCTCCTTGGTGGAAGGAATAATGTTGGTCTTATTGATTCTACTTGTATATCATATCAAATGGACACTGTGAAAAATGTTATTTGCTTTGTCACCAGCAGGGAATGGTTTGATTATACCAAGGGTTAACGGTAAATTATCAATTTATTCATATTCACATTTGCAAATTATCCATGAGGGCTTAGCTTTTGTTTCTCCATACTGCCAATCTAAATAATGAAACAGATTTCTGCTGATGTGCGTACATCAATTTGAAGACATTGCTAACTTTTATACATGTACAGTAGTTGCTGTGCTGCTAAAAGCGCTATTGACTCAGCCATGAGTGTGCAGAGCTTTCATCAAAGCCAAATGTAGCTACCATATTTTCTGGATTACACGTCGAAGTTTTTTGCATAGTCTGGCTAGGGGAGCGACAAATATACCGGAGCAATGAATATATTACACTGACGGCCGCTAGACGTCGCTTTAGGCTTCTGTACCTGCATCTGCTGCATCTGTGTTACTGACAATTTAAAATGCACATAAACATTACCGGCAACAACCGTGCCTGCCATTAGCAGGCTCGCACCGAACGTGTCGGTGCCGTCACTTCTCCGGGGAGGCGGGGAGGCGAGCCGCGAGCTCTCACTTCGCCCAGCCGAGCGCTTGAAGTGCGTTCCCCGAACAAATATGACTTGTCCTCTAGAGCGACTTATACACGGTTTTTTCTTTTCATTACGCATTTTTTGGTTCATGTGACTAACATTCCGGAGTGACATATCACCCGGAAAATATGGTACTTTGTTCTGGGTTAATGCTTTTTGTTTGCTACATACTGTGGACATGTGTACTGTTCACAGTATGGATGTCTTCACTAATAATGTGCAATGTTGAAAATAACAAAAATGAAGAAAAAACACTAGAGGAGAATGTGTGTCTAAACTTTTGACTGGTATTGCAAACTTTTGAGGAGTTCACGAACTATAAAAAGTCTGATGTGGAAGACACTCCTCACAAAGTTCTTCTTGGATGCGTTTCTACCTTAGCTTATGGCATGTTACTCCGCCGGAGCAGCATCCACAACGCCGGCAGCTAAAGCTGTCACCGTGTTACACTCTGCCAAAGCAATAATGCCAAGAATGCGGGCATAAAACAAGAAAAACACTGTGGAGCTTGTGCGGAGGATCTGAAAATCAGGATGACATGGTGACATGCCGTAAGGAAAACTGTGCTGTATAGCGGTGTGTTGAACTCAAGTCAGACACCTGCAGCAAATGAGCCGTGACTCTGTGCCACAAGTCACACTCCATTTGCAACATATTTTACACTCTAATTGTGACGCGGCAAGTGTTCACCATTTCATAAAATCTTTAAGCTGGAAAATACTATTAATATCCACTACAACTTCAACATCAGTTGTCAATCTGCACTTTCCAAAATGTCTATGTCCTCAAGGTCAATGATGGCATTTGCATGACCTTCAATGCTGAAGTCGGTTGACTTTCTATTATGCCAAAACACTTTGGCCAAATCTGGACCATTTATACCTTGTCTGATAATCATAATCTATACGGTCCAGATTTGGGCTGTGGAGCTAGATGTACAGTATACAGAGCCAGAAGAAACACAAGTAAAATGACCCACGTGGAGACCGGGTTATTCTTTTAATTCCAACTTTTATACTCACTGTGAATGAAAACGCAACTAATTCTTCAATGAATATTTTTGGGTCCATCCTGTCTGAGCTTGAGTAATAATATTTGTAGGACTCAAAACACACCCAGTACTCATTTTCAGTGGTTGTAATCACTGTCATGACTTACCGCCTTTGAACTCTGGCTCTACAGTCTTTTAGAGCTTGCTGCCACAAATGGCTGATGATGATGGACGATGCCACGACTGTCACTTGATGAACGTAACTATGCTTTGGGCTTTTTGGAGGGCGGAATGTCGGCATGGCAGGTGGCACTCCGATTTGGCTGCAATGCATCAACCATTGTTTGCTTGCAACTACGCCACGTTGAAACTGGGTCTGTGGCCAATAGCTAGAGAACTACCACCGCAGTACAGACATGAACTCATCGTGGTTTTGATGGAGATGTGGGCAAATATGCCCTGGGACAATATTAGGTAGCTCATGAGGTCCATGTAGAGGCATACTACTGCCTGAATTAATGCAAATGGGGCCAAATGCCTTATTGATTTTGTTGTGAAGACAGAATTTTTGTTGTGATTCCAGAAAGTCAGGGTTCTGCTTTGTTCAATTTTGAAAATTGCTAACACAGGTTTTCACTTGTTCTCTGATATTGATTTTTAAGATATCTATTTAAAAAAAAAAAAATTGTGTCCTTTAAGACACCATTTCAATAAAAAATATTAAAACCATAAAACTTTTCTAGAGTGCTGCATTTTCAATGGCAGTGAGTCTATTTATTTGATGAATTCTCAGAGGGTTAAAGTCCACTGTGTCTTTAACCACACAGCATTCCGGACATTAAAACTATTTTAAGGCTGAGTAACCTTTATTGCCATCATGGAAAATTTAAACAAATCAGACAATCTCTCAAAAACACTGCTGCCCTTTATAAAACTGATGGCAATATGAGGAAGCCTAGATAGTTTCATCCAAAGACATGACCCAGGAAGATAAAGCTTGGATGGAAAGGGACATTTAAGCAGCACAGTAAGTCTGAAGTGGGAACAACATGGTTTAAGGCAGAGTAGGAACAGACCAAAATTCACTTCAAGGCAGTCTCAGTAATCACAAACAGTGTTTTTAAACTTTTGAGTAGAGGATCATATTTCTGTAATCCTATGGGTCACCGTTAAAGACTCAGTCTCACAGCCTCTCTCATGAATCATGTGAATAAAACAGGTGAGGTAAAAATTCAACAGAGGCAGGCAGGAGTGGGAACCCTGTCCACTATCGGTCAGTATCCAAACTGAAAGAACGTGTGAGGAATCTCTTCACTGAACAGTTTCTTGCCATAATATGGATTTGTACAGTAGTTTTCGTAGCACTGTTGACTAATGACTATGTATCCACCTTCCATGTGCACAAAACATCTCATCAAAAGTGCATTAATGCTATGTACACACTTAGATATCTGGAAAAATATGTATTTTCTTATGTGTTATTGCCTTTTATCCATACGAAACCCCCAGTTTAGGTCACTGAAAATGATTATTTCTAAAATTCCAGCAAAGGTAAAGATTTTGGTTTGTGTGTGAGTTTTACACACAATATGCAACAAAAAATGCATCATCAGGTGTGCTATTTCAGTTCAGGCTACTGTGATGCTCCTTTTTTCTTCCGCTTCCGGACTGATGCTTTCTTGAAGATGTTTCACCACTCATCCCAGTAGCTTCTTCACTTCTAAATTGTTCTGAATAAACAGTTACCTATACGGATAACGATGACCAGGCTGACTGAGAATCTTCACAGACATACTGTAGATGCTGTTAAAGTAGCACCTTCTGCTTGTTTGTATTTAGAAACACACACTTCACTTCCCTGGGGGCAGTGGGGGCTTAGAGGAAAGAGATGAGAGCCTGTGGCTGGTTCAAACCTGGTTTGAATCCCTGGACTGGTAGGAGACTTGGGTGGGAAACATAAAAGCCAAACCGTCCTCACCCTCATCCCCCCAGATGAAAACTTTTCTGTAAACAATCTGGTGCATACAATATTATTGAAAACGGGAAATGTGTTTCTATAAATACCTGGCTGCAAGTATATTGTACATGGCCTAAGAAGGCAAGAAACGACACAAATTAAACGAGCTGTGAATTGAAAACCATTCCACGTAACTACCTCATGACTCTGGTAAGAGAATGCCTCGAGTGTGCAGAGGCCAAACTTTTGACTGGTAGTGTATACTGTATATAGAAATGAAATGTTCATTTTAAATTTGTACATTCTTTTACGGCGTCATTTCTTCTATCAGCCTAATTTAAAACATTTTAAAGACACAGATCTACTGCACTATTCACCACCTCACTCAGCCAGTGGCCTTGATTAAAACTGTTACAAAAGCTCCTGAAAGGTGCAGTATGTGCTGCCTTAGTTACACGTTACGCGTCTTCAGTCCCCAAATGGTTTCTCTTTGATCACAGTAAACACATTGTATTACATGAACGTTAAGTCTATTTACAAGGATAAACGAAATTCACATTGATCAACAGATGTCATTTTGAGAGGTTTTATTTTCTGAACAGTTTGACAACACATAAATAAAATGTACTTTTATTCCACAACTTTGACAAATCAACATTTACATTTCAATCACAAACAGTGAGAGGCCGAGAGTAAAAGGTTCAAAAAGGCATTAATTCACAGTAATGCCCCAGAAAGACACTTGAGTTGACTGAATAATGTGTTTCAATTTAAAAATGTAGTATGCTGTGTTTTAACAGATACTAATACAAAATGTAAGATTCATGGATGGTTCAATGCAGTGAATGGATCTGTTGAATATTAGGTAGTTATGTTCATGATCAAACTATATCCATGCATCCTTCATATTATTAAAGCTTTTTGTTTTATTTCTTCTTTCAACTGTTTTTCGTCTTGGTCGATTGCCTCTCAGCAGCTCTTTCTTGGCTAACACACCTTGTTGGTGTTTGACAGGGAAATATGGCATTTTGGAATCAAACCCCTGAAAAACCCAAACTGTCCTGTCCCTCTTTTTACTCGCATATTTATATACACAGATAATCAAATTTGGGAAGATTGTGCAGTCTTTGTAAACAGTCTGTGACAGTACTTAACAGTAAGTGCATTATTTATTTATGTGCTTTTGTGTATATGGCGACATAGTGTGGAAGAAATCAATTGTTCATCATTATCCCTGGTGGTCCAGTAAAAGCTTAAAGGCCGAGTAATCTGCTCAGCAGTCCCCAGAATTTGGACAGGACTGTTGGGTCATGTAGTTTCTTCCCTGTACGTTCACAGTTTAATGGTCCAGATGCCCCAAACACAACCACTGAGGACAATTCTTAGTCCACCTGGGGCTTAAATGGTTTATTTTTTGTCTTGCCAGGCCAGCTAACTGCTGTGACTACCTTGCTGTGACCATCCACAGACCCAGTGCCACATTGGCAGCCAGCAGAGCGCTGCCCGCCAGCAGCAGGAAGAAACCAATCAGCTCACGCTTCTGCCGGTCCGTTACCACAGTAACCAGTGTGGCCTCCAGCAGGGCGTTGAGCATCCACTGACCATCCAGAGCAAAGCACGGCACGGAGTTAACGACCGCTAGTGCCCCAGAGAGTGACACCACATATCTGACAAACAAGGCTAAGGACACTAAACACACACACGCACACACAATACAGGTGCACCTACAAAAATTAGAATATCATGGCAAAGTTTTATATGTTTTGTGTTATTTCAGCAAGTGAAAACTGAATATATTGCAGACTCATTACATGTGAACTACACTATAGTAAATATTGTTATTTTAGTTTTAATAATACAGCATACATCTCAAGAGAACAGAAAAAAAACATAACTCAAAATATGAGAATATTTCATTTGACGTTTGAGTGAATCGTCTTTTTTTGCAGGATGAATACCATGAACCTCTCAGTAGAGAAGATTGAAGAGCTAACATTTGTCCAGAAAATACTCATCAACAGGGACGTGTGTTCCAAGTCCTCTTTTCGGATAAATGCTGAATTTCATTTGGATCTCAGAGTCTGGAGACGAGTGGCGAGGCACAGAATCAAAGTGTGTGTCCACACTTCCAAATGAAATGTTAAATTCACAAAACTTTGGACCACTGAGGAATGGTGGAGTTTTTCTTCTCCTTAGATAAGATGGTTTTGACATCGTCTCTAGATCAGGAGTGACTGGACACTAGTGATGGGACACTTGTGCTTTTTTTTCATGGACTTTGTGTCTGTGTGGCATCTCTCCTGACGCCGGCACCAGCCCCAGTCTACTCCTTGCAAAGCTCTGTGCCTTTTTCTCTGAATTGTCTTTTTCCTCAAGTCTGAAGTCATCGCTCATCTATCCCGAACACACTTTGTCTTTCCAGTCAAGTTTATATGAATCTGTTTTAATCCAGCGCTCTGTGAACACACATCCCTGTCAGTGATGATCTGCTGGTCTTCTCCTCCTCGTGGACGGTGTCAATGATTGTCTGCAGAACAACTGTCACTTAAACAGCCTTCTGTATGTCTGTGGCTGTGTGTACTGAGATTCATGTTATTTATACTACATAATGTTATTCAAAAAGTTATTATTATTCAAACTTCAAATGAAATATTCTAATATTTGAAGATGCGTTGTTTCCATTTTCTTGAGCAGTAGGCATTAATTAATAAAACTATTCCAATTTTTCTGACATATTGTGAATATGTGGAGGTGAGTCCTTTAGGCAGGAAAGGATACTTGCAGAAAGTCTCCAAGAAGACAGGCAGGTCCAGATGGAGGAAACCAAACCGGGGGACAAAGTTAGTCAGGCTCACTGAGAAGAAAAGAACACAAGGTACATTACAGTCACACTGGAGAGGATTTCACACACGCCGAGGTTTCATCTGTTCACAACACAAGACACTGGATTGATCCCTTCAGTGCTTTACATTTCAATCTCTCTATGGTTTTGAACATCTTCTTACTGTCTTTGAGAATCAAGTAGTATCGACCATTTCAAACCTGGAAAAAGGACTCAGAAGCAGTGTTGCATGTAGGGACATCATACACAGCTGAAAGAAAAATTGCCCAACCAAAAAAACTCCTGAAAGCCTCTCATTTTTATCTTGTAGAGACTAATGGCAAAAAGCTTTCTTCTTTTTTCCTCCTTGAGATTTTTGGCAGCTGGCAAACCTGCTACGCCCACAGATTTGTTCCTTCTATCCAAACCAGTTCATGGAAGTGCACCTATAACGCATTTTCTTTCCAGTGACATTTCAAAAATTAGCTTCAAAATTGCTCAACAGTTACAAGGAAGCAGCCGGTGACAATACAAACAACATTACCAACTTCAATTCATCCCAAAATGCCAGCGGACTTTTACTCTACTTTATTATTTTCTACAACAGAGAGAAAAGTGGCGTGCAGAGCAGCAGTAAAACTCACACAGTAAATGATGTATACGTACCGGCGTACTGTAAGTGCGGTGGATACCCTACGAACAGCATGGGCGAGTTTGGGGTGTGCGTGACACGGATGAAGCGAGTCTGGTTTTCCAGCGATGGGGTGACGCAAACGCTGGCGATGTGTGAGTGTGCGGCACAGTCGTCATCTGTACGACACACCGGCGTCCCCGTTACCATCTTACGCACCGGCATACAGGCAAACTGGCCACAGGATCACAGACACAATGAGGAAACAAAGAACTGTCCGTGAGTAGGCGAAAGATACAAACTAGGACTTACCAATGTTTCTGCTCTTTGTCATTTATAATGTAAGGTATTTCATATTAACAGGACGTCTACGAGTATCAGAAGCTTTTAATGTAATGATTTTTAAACCAAATATAAGGCTGTTTTACACAAAAAATATATATTTTCATTATTTTAATTTTACAGTAACATGCAGACAAAGGAAGATGACACTTATTTTGTTCATTTCGATTTGATGTTGTGAGCATGCATAAATAACTGAACAAAAACTGAATAAAATAATCAGCAACATGAATGAATAAACAAAATAATCCAACAGTTCACCAAAAAGTGAGCACAACATTGAACAAATGAAATGAGTGCTGCAATCAAAGAGAATGAACAAAATAGTCAAGAAAACACACAAAAATCAACAAATAAATAAACTAATCAAGAAAAATAAATAAAAAATGGACGATATAAACCAAAAAATGACAATGACAAAATAATGCAGAAAATTACCAAATATGACCATAAATTACTAAAAACATAAATATCAAAATGACCAAAAACATACACAAAATGAACAAAATGACAAAAATTGATTAAAACAACAGTACAATAAACAAAAGTAAATGAAAATAACATACATTTTGAAAAATGGACAAAATACTCTAAAAATTATCAAAAATGAAAAAGTATAATGAACAAAAATAATAAAGTTTAAAAAAACAACAAAAAAAAACCAAAATCAAAATAATCCATAAACCAAAAGGGGGAAAAATAATAAAACACTGAACAAAAGTAAATA